>PVJH01012212.1:0-65353 GCA_004026705.1 Nesogale talazaci
GTGGTGAGGTGTGGGTGGGACGGTCACTTGAATGCTATGGACATCTTTGAGTCACCATGGCTTCATGAGGGGGCTTTTTCGCCCCCTCTTCAAAGACAACCCTGCAAAGTCATCTTTACTTTCCACGCTGGGCCTCCGGCTGTGTCCCTGCTCTTTGGCCTAGGAGGCCAGGCCCGAGGGGCGAGTGCCTTATCACCCCTTAAGAGCGGTAGAGCTTGGGCAAAGTGAGGAGGACACTTCTGTTCTGCCTTCATCCAGGGTCAAGTCTCACATGGTGGTTCTTCCTCATGCTTCTAGAATTCTTGGGTCCTGCCACATGAGAGAAGGCCACCCCCAGAGTGGGGGCTAGCAGAAGTGTGGGCCCTGCAGGCAGACTGTCTTCGGTTCCCTGGCCAGCCCTGAGACCATGAGCAATGGTAGGACCTTCCTGACCCTGGTGCCTTTGTGACTAAACCAATATTGTTCTGTGCATCTTTTAAATGAGAAATAAAGTCCTCGACAAAATGCCTCAGAAACTCAAAAAGGCATACTGCCGCCATCGAGTTGATCCCAACCCATAGTGACCCTTTAGGACTGAGTGGAACTATTCCAGTGGGTTTCTGAGACGGTTACTCCTCTCAGGAGCCCCTATTGGCTTCAAACTGCTGACCTTGGGGTTAGGAGCCCAGCACATAACCCACTGTGCCAGCAGGGTTCTGACACTTGCCCAGTGCATAGAAAGTAGTCACAAATTCCTGCTCTGTAGGGCAAGACCCTGTGATGAGTCTGCACTGGAAGCCCTCCATCCTCTGTTCCCCCCCACCCCCCCAACCTTCTCCTTCCTCCCCCCTGCTGCTCCCGGAAATGTTCATTCCAGGTCTCTTTGAGCCTGCCCTGACTCAATAGCAGGGAATTTGATTTTTCTTTTTATAGACATCTAATCCCTGCTGAGTCTTGAGCTGATCAAGGATTATGATGTGTGTGTGTGTGTGTGTGTCCGTGCATATCCATCTATGGGGAGAGATAGCTTAGACTCTGGAATGTATGGTTCCAGGTGACTCTGATTCTGGCACACAAAGACCCCACGTAGGTAAGATTTTTCACCTTATTGGGCTTCCCTGTCACCATTGTTAAATGACGATGTGGGTTGTCTGTTCATTCATGCACTCACTCATTCACAGGGCAAATGACAGCATGTGTAGGGAGTGTCAAGCCCACCCCCTGTCTTCATGGAGCTGTTACTGTAGCTGGGGAAGACCAGCCATAAACAAGCAGATGACAGTGGTGGCCCGTGAAGCAAACATTGAGTCTGGATCAGCTCAGGATTTACTCAGCAGCCCCTGAATGTGATCCCTCTGCCGGTGCGGAGAATTCAGGAGTGAAGGGGACCGTCACTGTGTGAGGACTGGTTGTGGCTGTCCTGGTTTCCAGGTGAAAAGGCACCTTGGGGAAGGATACTTCCTCTTAGATGCTATCCTGGTATACTGTGTTTTTCTAAGCTGCCTCTTTGGCAAATTTTCTTCAGATATTAAAAAGGCAAAGAAAAGAAGACTAACTCTAAAATCTCAGCAGGGGAGTGAGCGGCAGGCTGACTGGGGCAGTCTGTGCTGGGCCAGGTGGGCAGGGGCTCAGGTGTTCACTGTTCCCTTCCTTCTGCCCCCAGGTCTGCAGATAGGGAAGTGGGAGGACCTGCTTAACGAGGAGGAGGGGGGGAGGAGGAGGAAGGCGTCCAAGAAGCTCAGTCTCTGGAGGGCCATAGGCAAGGTTGACTGGCCACGCAGCTCATGGTGTCATGGGAACCCTCAGGCTGCGTTTGAGTCCCTACTCATCACTGTCATCTTTTGCCTTTGGTACATCATGCCAACCTCTCAGACTCAGTTTCCTCACCAGAAGGAGAGGACAATGATGACTGCAGGCTAAACGGACAGGATGGAGGCGCTTCAAGCACATACAGGGTCATTATTCACTGCGGTTAGTAGGGTTATTGAGCCATGACAGGTTCCTGCCTCATGGGAGCTGCAGCATGTGGGCTTCCCGGGGCTGTCCCCCAGAGACCCCCTATTTCCTAAGACAGCAGTCCTCAACCTGTGGGTCATGACCCCTTTGGGAGTCGATTGACTCTTTCACAGGGGTCCCCTGAGACCATCAGAAAACACATAAATATTTCACAATATATAATTACGTATTGTTTTGTGATTAATCACTATGCTTTAGTTATGTTTAATTATGTCCAGTTTATAACAATGAAAATGCCTCCTGCACATCAGATATTCACATTACGATTCATACAGTGGCAAAGTGACAATTATGAAATAACAGCAAAATTAATATTATGGTTGGGGGTCACCACAACATGAGGAGCTGCATTAAAGGGTCACAGGGTCACATCAGGAAGGTTGAGAGCCGCTGTAAAGAATCCACAGATTTGTCTGGATTAGGGTTTGCAGCTGGCTCCACCCTAAGCACTAAAAAGGGTCAGGGCTGGGGAATTGAGAAGAGACAGGCCGGACCTTCCTTCCCTCAGGGCAGGCTTTGTTAAATATTAGGAATAATAAGCTAAATGTATTGCCTGCTTAGTAAGTGCTAGGTGACTGGTAAAATTTCTCATGTCCCTGTAACCCTGTGAGGTTGTTACCGTTTCCGTGAAGCAAATGAAGAAGCAGGCATGGCTTGACCATGGTCTTTCCATCTGAACTTGATAACTTGGTTTCTCCAGGTCAAAGGTCTGGACTGCCTCCTGTATACTTAACAATAAGTAGGCCAGGTCTGGGGAGACTATCAAGATGCAAATTAGCAAGAATACTTTGTTCTATTAAACTGGTATTCTATGATGCTCACTTGCCCAATACAATCATTGAAGACAAGTGGGTGCATAAGCAAATGTGGTAAAGAAAGCTTATGGTGTCCAGTTATCGAAAGATACAGCATCTGGGGTCCTAGAAGCTTGAAGATAAACAAATGGCCACCTAGCTGAGAAGCGACCAAGCCCACACAGAAGAAGCACACCAGTCTGTGTGGTCATGAGGTGTCGAAGGGATCAGGTAGCAGGCATCAAACAGGAAAAAGCCATATTACTGTGTGTTCACTTTCCGGATACGATTGCTGATAAACAGGTGGGGGCATGAGCTAGAGTGGTAAAGAAAATTGATGGTGCCTGGCTATCAAAAGATATAATGTCTGGGGTCTTGAAGTAAGGTGACCAGATGTCATGTTTTTTAACAATTTAACAACATCCCATGGTATTTTAAAATTAAAATAAATATATTACAATACTACTTTTGTGTTCTATAAATTTTTTTTTGCTCCATATAGACCAAAATTTTTAATCAAGAACCACTCCCATCCCCCAGTCAATGGTGTCCTGCTTAAAATCTGGTCACTTTATCTTAAAGGCTTGTAGGTAAACAAGGGGCCATCTAGCCCAGTAGCAACAAAGCCCACTATGGAAGAAGCGCACCAGCCTGTGTGATCATGAGGTGTTGAGAGGATCAGGTATCAGGCATCAAAGAACAAAAATCATATCATTGTGTGCCCACCCTCTCAATACGATAGCAGAAGACAAATGGGTACATAAGCAAACGTAGTGGAGAAAGCTGATGGTACCCGGCTACCAAAAGATCAAGTGGCCCGGGTCTTAAAGACTTAAAGGTAAACAAACAGCCATCTAGCACAGAGGCTGCAAAGCCCACATGGAAGATGTACACCAGCCTGTGTGATCACAAGGTGCCAAAGGGAAAAGGTATCAAGCAAAGAAACAAAAATCACATCATCGTGAATGAGGGGGAGTGCAGAGTGGGGACCCAAGGTCCATTTGTGGGCAATTGGACTTTCCATAACAGAAGGGTTGGGGAGGAAATGAGCCAGTCAGGTGCTGTGTAGCAACAGTGAAACATGCACCTTTCCTCTAGTTCTTAAATATTTCCATACCCCATCTATCATGATCCCAATTCTGCCTTACAAATGCAGCTAGACTGGAAGAGGTACACTGGTACAGATGGGAACTGGCAAAGCAGGGAATTCAGGACAGGTGAACGCCTCAGGACCAGTGGTGAGAGTGGGGATACCAGGAGGGTGGAAGGAAGGCGGGGTAGAAAGGGGGAGCCCTTGTAGATGACAAGAATCTACATATATAATCTCCTATCTGGAGGACGGACAGCAGAGGAGTGGATGAAGGAGATGTTGGGAAGTGTAAGATATGACAAAATAATAATAATTTATAAGTAATTAAGGATTTATGAACGGGGTAGTGGGGAGGGAGGGGAAAATGAACGATGTCAAGGGCTCAAATAGAAAGCAAATGTTTTGAGTATGACGATAGCAGCAGGTGTACAAAGGTGGTTGATAAAATGTGTGCATGTATGGATTGTGATAAGCATTATATGAGGCCCCAATAAAATGATTTATTTTAAAAATAGTGTAAAGAAAATAAAAAAATTAGATGCAAATATGCGATGTAGCACTATAGGAAAACCTAAACAGGCATCATTTTTACAGCTTCTGGTCCCTAAAATCCTCCTGATCTCTATGACACTCCCTTTGGGGGTCTTTACTTTTCCTAGTCACTCTGAGAGTCTAACCCTATCCTTGATAACATGTTTTTTTTTTCCCCTCTGAGGCATGGGCTGGACTCGAGGCCTGCAGTTTTCAGGTGCGAGTCTACAGATTCATTCAAAGAAGGGTGAACAAGTTCAGGATGTGTATGTGCTGTGTGCCTGTGCCTCAAAGAGCTGTATGCAGTATAAGCCACCGTCCCTTGTTCCGAGCTCATAACCTATTTTTATTTTTGTGTTCACGACACTGCTTCTGTTTTGAAATGATGTAGCACTGGATATTCCTGGGGGTGGGATCATCGATGCTACACACCAGGAAAACGGCCTAGTATAGAACCCAGA
Organism: Nesogale talazaci; assembly: GCA_004026705.1. NCBI lineage: Eukaryota > Metazoa > Chordata > Mammalia > Afrosoricida > Tenrecidae > Nesogale > Nesogale talazaci. Next base: position 4,872 of record PVJH01012212.1, read on the forward strand.
GGTTTGTGGCCCATTGCGCTGATGCCTGACTCTTCACCCTGTGGACCTGTGGGGACAGAGAATTGGTGAGCAGGCTTCCGGCAGGCCTCTGGTGGCTTAGGGGCAAGGTCCTAGAATGCTGAGAGTTGGGTCACTGTGACACTTCCAGCTTGGCACACCTCTCATTACCTCTACCTAATCAATAGCCTTCCTGAGCCCACAGCCACAGGCTTGCCTCTCAGAGACACAGGTGACAAGACAGACAGACCGGAGGCAGCTCCCAGGCACTGATGGCTGGGAGATGCTGGGATATTCATCGATTTGGGAGGACAGACCTCAGCCCAGAAGGGCTGCTCACAAGAATTCACATTCCATGCAAGAAAGCTATTAGGGCACAGGGATCAGGGACTGCTGGCTGGGGCTGGTGTCTTTTGGGGAGTATGGGGCATCACAGTCAGGACTGGCCGGGCACAGACTTCTTGTGACTATCCGCAGACACTGCTTTGTCTTTCCCTGGTCTCGTCCTCAGCTCTCTGGACCTACACTAACTATAGTCTGGCCCAGATGCTGATTGTACTCTGGGTGGGACAGAGGTCACAGCAGGGAGCTGTGGGGGTTAAGCTTAGGACCCTGTATGGCAGGGCTCTGGCATGCCAGGACATAGTACTGCGATACCTTGGGGAGTGGGCATTCATGGGGGGGGGGGCATCCACTTCATGGAGGGACAATGTGAGTCCCACAGTAAGAGTGGGGTTAGGAGGTAGGGTAAGGGGGGTGGCTGGCAGGGAAGGCAAGGAGGTAAGGGGCAGCTGGCTGGTGGTGTCACAGCTGCCACAGTCCCGGGGATGGGGAAGGACTTAACATCACCAATTTAGTCCTAGGGATGGGGAGGGACTTACCATCACCAGACTTTCCCCTCTCAGCCCCCAGGGCACCACTGTCATACCCAACCCCCCTCCAGCCCCCACTCCTAAAATATCCTCCTTGTTTCACTGCATCAACTTCCTATACTGTTAAATAGCGCCCCACTTCCTCCCCCCATGGGGTTAAGGCCCATTTCACAGAAGTGACAATGACCTCTTTATCTGTCAGCTTTAGTTCTTCATTCATGGCACCCCCTTTGGAGGGAGCTTTTCACTGACCTAGGCAGTCAGGGAAGACTTTTGGAGGGGGTGGTGCTGGAGCCAAGCTCAAAAGGGCGACGGAGACAGGTTGTGGCTGGGAAGGAATGTTTCCAGCAGTGGGAACAGTGCTACCAAGGCCTGCTAGGGGACTGGAGTGTGGATGGGTGTGGTAGTACCTGTGCCATGAAGTCCTGGTTTGGAAAGGCAGGCGGAGCAGGCCAGGGAGGGCTTGGAGGCCGTGGGCTCTGGAAGAAGCTGACTCTCATGACTCAGACCAACACATACCCTAATCTGGTCAACTTCGTCTGTAGGGTGTTCTTTAGGCTCCATAGGGTGTTGGGATCCATTTGGGCCCTATTCTGGTCAACTTCCTCCATAAGGTGTTGAGACTTGTCTCCCACATTTCTCCGAGGCCTGGTGTACAACACCCTGCACCTCCCCCGCCATCGTAGTTCAAGCTCCTTCAAACTCAGGATGACACCAAGACCTGGGGGGGATTAGTTAGAGGGGACTGGAGAGCTTGAACTAGTTAGATACCCCTAACTATTGTGTCACCTTGCCAGGACCCTGCTGTGGACATGGCCATTAAGGATGGGCCTTTGATTCAGGAGTCACATGGAGATCCTGCCTGGGTCAGAGGTTCCCAGAGGAGACACTCTGGTAGCTGGTAGTGCCAGCAGAAATGTGACAGTAACTCTTATATGTGGGTGGAGTCTGGGGGGGGGGGGCTCCTTGCTGGGAAGGGGAGCTGGATTTAGCTCAGGCTTGTAGCTTGAGAAACATTGCTGCAGCTGCCAGACTGGAAGAGGGCATGGAATGATAGAGAGGCGTTTACCAGCTCTCCCCAAGTCCACCTCCAGGCCCCCTTTCCAGTAACTCATGCTATTTTTTTTGGGGGGGGCATCTTTTGCTCAACTCAACCTTTCCCTGGAGCTGCAGCCAGGATATATGGATGATGGACAAGCCTAGACTTGCTTTTGGACACTGGAGGGGCCTGGCCCAGAGAGGCCTCCCCTACCCCTAGCCAGCGTGGCTCCTCATTCCTGGAGGAAGGGTAGGTGTCATCATATAGGTTCTGCCCCTTAACAACCTTATGTACATCAGAGCAAGCTGTTGTCATCCTCACAATTATTGTAATATTTGAGCTCATTCTTACAGCTACTGTGTTCATCCATCCCACTGAGGGGTTTCCTCTTTTGTTATGATTTTTTGCTGACCTTCCAAGCATGATGTCCCTTTCCAGGAACTGGTCTCTCCTGGTAATATGAGATGAAGTCTCCCCATCCTGGCTTCTCAGGAGCAGTCTGGTTAGGGTTTTTCTTAGACAGATTTGTTGGTTCTTCTGGCAGACCACAGTACTGTCAATGTTCTTGACCCACGTCATCATTCAAGTGCATCAATGTTTCTGCAGTTAGCTGCATTTTTTTGTCCAAGTTTCACATGCATACAGAGCCACTGACATCACCCTGAATGAGTCAGAAGACCTTAGTCCTCAAAGTGACATCCTGGTTCTTCACATTTTTCTTATGCAGCAGATTTGCCTAATGCAGTATGTCATTTGAATTCTTGACCGCCTCTTCCTTAAGCATTGATCCTGTGGTTCCTTGCAAAATGAAATCTTTGCGAACTCCTGTCTTTTCTCCTTTTCTCACGATGTCGTCTATTGGTCTAGCTTTGAGGATTTTGGTTTTCTCCACATTGAGTTGCAGTTCATACTAAAGTCCTTCATCTTCATCAGCAAGAGCTTCAAGGCTTCCCTATTTTCAGCAAGCAAGGTTGTGTCATCTGCAATTGTAGATTGTGCCTAAGTCTTCCTTCCGTCTTGGCCTTTGCTCTTCTTCGGGTAGCCCAGTTTCTCATTACTTGCTCAGACTGAATAAGTTTGGCAAAGGGATACAACCGTGAAGCACACGTTTCCTGGTTTTACACTACACAGCGTATCTTGTTCTGTTTGAAGCAATGCCCCTTGGTCCCGGGCCAGGCTCCACATGAGCCCAAGGAAGTGTGACGTGGTCTCTAGCATCACAGCAACCCACAAGCCCCACAATATGGCAAACTGATAGATGAGCAGCGATTTCTCTGAGGTAACCTCAATAGGTTACCTCTGATAGGTTCTATAGTCCTAGCCCGTTTGAGTTAGTCCGGATAGATAAGAGAAGCAAATTCATAGAAACTCATATTATGTATATAAAAAAGAGGTTTTCATACAAGAGCAATTGAACATGGAGAAAAACGCCCCAGCCCAGTCTAGTGCAAGGTCATGTCTGCTATTATCCCATATGTCCGATATCAATCTACAAAATCCTCTTCAAATTCACAAAACACATACAATGATGCCAAATGCAGAAGGACCACAAGCCAGTGGGTAGAAAGTCTTTGGATCCATTGGTAGTGTAAACCTCTCAGCGCTGGCAGGGGTCTCCACGTGGCCTCTCTAGGTCCAGGTTTCTGGCGCATCAGGCTAGGTCCATGTCTTGTCTGCTGGGTCTCTCAGGCAGCGAGTGCTGCCAGTAGAAAGTCTCCAAGAGAATGAACTGAGAGAGATAGTGTCTCCCGCCTCCAAGAAGGAATTGCCCCATTTCCCAGAATTCTCAGGAGATCACGCCCACACAGAGGTCTCCTTGACTATCTCCAGATTGACAGGCTAGACACCACCCCTACACTCTTCATCCTCCAACTGACACCAGATTAGGTGACTGCGGCACCATTGAAAATGTCCTCGGATTTTGGGCAGATGGAATGGGTGGGATCTAGTCAGGACCCAGGACTTCGGAGAGGTCGGCGAGGAGACGCAGGGCTTGAATGAGGGAATGGGTGAGAAGACAATCGAGGAATGTGATGGAGAAAATGTAGACTAGAACCGGGCCTTCAATTCTCAGGGAGAAGGAGCTCAACCCATGAAAACCCATGTCCCCTATCACCCTGGGCAAAGCGTTTGTCCTATCTGAACCTCTGCTGTCAATAGAAGTCCCAGGGAAAAGGGAACGAAAGACCCTCTGCTGCACTTGCTCCCCGGCAGGCCCATCTTGGAAAGGTCTAGAAGCACCCACTGTTGCGGCCATTCTGGCCTTCGCATGTTGAGCTTTCTGCCTTTGGTATGAGGAATCCTTAGCATTGACTGCAACACCCTCTTTGTCCTTCCTTATGGGCTGCAAAAAGCTAAATTGGGAGATGATGGCATCACCTCCTCAAGGGTATCACTTCCCTCAAGGAGGGAAGTCCCCCAGCCCCAGCCCTGAGCCAGAGGCTGATTGCATGAGGGTGTGAGATGGGGTGGTGAGGCTGATGGTAAAGGTGAGAGAATTCCCATCCCTTGCCCAATGACCTATTCCATAGAACAGCCTCACATAGCTTAGCAGAAGACCACAGGCTTGAGAGACTTGGGCTACTGCAGGCAGGGCCAGGGAACCTTCGTGTATCCAGCTAGGAAGCCTGAGCTCCTCCTTTCAGTGGAATAAGGTAAAGTCACACATCCCATAAGGCAGTGGTTTTCACCCTTCCTAAGGCTATGACCCTTTAATATAGTTCCTTATGTTGTGGTAGCCCCCTGCCCCCAATAAAATTGTTTTTGTTGCTACTTTATAACTGTAATTTTGCTCCTGTTAAGAATTGGGCAACCCCTGTGAAAAGGTCATTCAACTCCCCAAGGGGTCGTGATCTACAAGTTGAGAACAGCTGCTATAAGTGACAGTAGGGGACCTGGTCCAGGTTGCCTCTGGACAGGAGAATAGTCTTTCTAATTAACGAATAGCTGTGGCCACACCTACCGTTTCTCATTTGTCTTCTGGTGACTTATGAGGTGGGCAGGAACTCGATGGTGATAGCCCCCTCAAGATGGGAGGAAGGTGATATGGAGATGGCCCAACCTTGCTGGCCAAGCATGAGGAGGACTCAAAGCACTTGTTGATGAAGGTCAAGGGTTGCCGCCTTCCATATGTATAACTCAACATAAAGAAAACCCACGTCCTCACAGCTGGACCAATAGGTACCATCATGACAGATGGAGAAAAGACTCCAGTTGTCAAGGATTAAGTCTTGCTTGAATCTACAATCAGTACTCATGGAAGCGGCATTCAAGAGATCAAAGGACACATTGGATTAGGTAAATCTTCTGTACAAGATCTCGTTAGAGCGTTGAAAATCTGGGAGGTGAGTTTGAGAAATAAGGTGTGCCAGAGTCAAACGATGGTGCTTTCACTTGCCTCCTCTCCATGTGAAAGTTGGACATTGAATAAGAAAGACTGAAGCAGAATCAATGCATCTTTATAGTGGTGCTGGGGAAGAATATTGAAAGTACCACAGACTGCCAAAAAGGGCGATCCAGTCTCTCTTGGAAGAAGTATGGACCTCAGAGGCAAGGATAGCGACACATCACATCATCTTTCATACTTTGGACATGTTGTCTGGAGAGAGTCCCTGGAGAAGGACATTGGGCTTGGTAACGTAGAGTGGCAGTGAAAATAGAGAAAGACCCTCAATGAGATGGATTCATACCATGGCTGCAACAATTGGGCCCAGTCACAGGAACAATTGGGCAGCACCGGCAGCATTTCCTTTTGCTGTACATGGATTGCTGTGGTGCAGAACTAATTCGCTGGCATCTAACAACAGTCCCATGGTCCTCACATATCTTCTCCGGATGGCGCACTGTACCCCAGGTGTCTCTCCCCAGGTGTTGCCCTTCCCCTCAATTCAGGTAGAGAAAAGGTGGTGGTAAGAGGGTGCTTGGGGTGACTATTAAAATGCAAACACAGAGAACTCTAAAGTGTTTGTAAATGAAAGTCAGTGTGTGGGGCTGTCTTTGTGAGGTACCTAGGTTGTGTGTGTGTGTGTGTGTGAGAGAGAGAGAGAGAGAGAGAGAGAGATATCTTTGGAGTTTATAGATCAACAGGTAACCCACTGTATCACCAGGGTTGGGAAATAGAATTCCCAATTGTTGGGACAGGACCAAATATATATATATATATATATATATATATATATATATATATATATATATATATATATTCTAAAATATAAATTAAGTTTAAATTTAATTTCCTTATCTAAGAACTGAGTACTTATCCTGGAAGTGGGTTTGGCAGGACTAGACTGCCACCTTCTTCTCCAAGATCGTCGTGGCTGGCCCAGTCCTCCTGGTGGGGTGGACAGTGGGGCTGGTGGAGGCCACTGAAAGGCCACATGCTTGGTCTGGGTACAGGTGGGTGTGGACTTGGCAGGGGAGAACTGAGTCAGCATGTGGCTGAAAACTGACCCAGCTTTGTGCCGACTTGCCTCTGTGGCCGGCTCAGGGCCCTTCCTGTGTTGAAAGAATATCCCAGGCTTCCTGGAGCCCCTTGAGCTATGACCTTCTGCCTTTAGCATTCCAAGGGGACTGTGATTCTTGTTCCTGCTCTTTGTTCCCTTGTGGCTGACACTAGGGCCAGTTATTTAACCCTTCTGACGTTAGGGTACCTGTTAAATCCCAGCTCTGCTCCTGCCCAGCTCTTTGACCTTGGGAGAATTCTAAGCATTGGCCTTCCTGCTTGTGTGTCTAAAAGGCTGAGCACCAGCTCGTAGAGGTCAGTCTTGCCCCCAGGTGGGGGTGGCCAAGGCGTCACAGGATAGCATTGGGCGAGTTCATTCTCTGGGCCCTGTGTATGTTCCAGTGGACTAACGGGATGTGCAATCTAGGCGTCCAAGAGATAACAGAGATCTTCGTTTCATTATTTTTAAAAGTAATTTTGACACCTAACCAACGTATCATATGTCCATAGTTTTATTAGATCAAGAAGAGTTAGACAGTCAGTCTCACTGCCATGGAGTCGATGCCGACCCAAAGCCATCCTATAGCGAGGGGGAGAAGTGCCCCCTGGGGGTTTCTGAGAAGGTAACTTCATGGGAGTGGAAAGCCCTGCCTCTCTCCTGCAGAGCCGTTGCTGGTTGCCAATGGCCAACATTGCCACTCACAACCAATGTGCACCCAGTGGACCACCAGGACTTCCTGGGTACGAGCTTTACCAAAATATATTTTAGAACATTTCCTTCTTTCTTGTACTCATTGTTATCAGCTCCCCATTTCCCTGAAACCTCCCCTTCCCTCCAAAATTAATCTATTTACGATCTCTGTAGATTCACCTATCCTGGCTTTCATATAAAGAAAAATATACCAAAAAATAGAAAAACTAAAAATGAACAACAATGACAGAAGAAGACAGAAAGACCTCAATAGGAAAGAAAGTAGAAAATATTAAAAACTAGAACAAATGTAAAATAGGTCAAGAGGGAGATCAAACGATAAGGTATTACTTTTTAATGTAACTGCACCTGTGATAATCTACCTTCTAATGCTTCCTTTATGCAAGGAAGGCAATTCACATCCCCGATCTATGATCAGAGGAGATTCACTGAGTCTTAAAATGTGTGTGGATCCGAAAAATGGATTTTGGGCTTCTACTGTCACCCATAGCTTTCTGCAAGCCAGTAGCCACATTGTAAGTTCTGATACCATTCCCTCTTTTAGATTTGGATGATATGGTTTACAGTCCTTGAATCACACAGCCCAGGGTGCTTCTTCCACATGACCTTAGTTGATGCCTCACTTAGATGGCTGCTTGTTTTGAGATCAGTCTTTACGACCCCAGATGTTGTTCTTCCTGATAGCCAGGCACCATTTAGTTTCTTTCCCACTTTTCTATAGCACTCTTATCTTCAGTGATCATTTCATGAGGGTAAGTATCAAGCAAGGCCATATCAGAAGAACAAATTGTTCTTAGATTAGAGTGTATAATTAGATGTGAACTCAAAAATCCATTCATATATATCTGTGGTCTACTTCTGATGATGGAACCCTGGTGTTGTAGTGGTTATGCATTGACCCATGAGGTCAGCAGTTTGAAACCACCAGCCCCTCTTCAGGAGAAGAACAAGGCTTTCTACTCCCATAAAGAGTTCTAGACTCAGAACCCCACAGGGGCAGTTCTACTTTGTCCTCCATTGTGAGGACATTGTGAGTCAGAATTGCCTGCATGGTCGTGAATGTGGTCCACATCAGAGGTAGTGTTATCAGATTCCTGAGAAATCATGTAAATCTCCTTCCTGGGACTTTTCATAAATCATTCACCTGGCCAAGACATTGAAGTTAAAATAATAGTGAGAAAAGGAAAATATACATATATAGGGAATCTTCTTAGGCTAAAATATTTGGAAGACCCACTTAATACAGGTTAAAGAACTTAAATGAGAATACTGCTTAAAAAACAATGAGAGTTAGACACAAGGCAACAATTTCAATAACATCTATTTTTAAAATGTTTTATCATTTTTTAACAATGCAAAGCACTTTGCTGAACTATGATGTGCTACATCAAAATAAAGAATAGGTAAAAATAGCAAAAAATATGATAGTTTCAAATTTCCTATTTAGGTAGCGTCAAAAGCAATGGAGATTTGAACCAAAGTCCAATAACTTCCATCCAAGCCCACGGCCAACCTCTGCTTCTGACTCTAGGGTATTTCAGCTCTAAGTCCAGAAGAGCATTCAATCTTTCTAATATGCAAGAGGTACGTTTAAGGCAAGATCCCGTTCACTTAGTGCAATTTCCAAATTTAGTCTTTCTGACGTGACCTATGAAGAATGCTCTCTGCCTCCCAAATACAAAATCGAAAATCTAGGTAAGCTATAGCGTGAGGCCTGGATCACCAAAATTGGAAAGGAAATTCAGTACAAAGATGCATGACTTGCAACATACTGCAGAACAAATTCTCCCACTGGGGGATCTCTATACACATTGCCTCTCCCTAGTGTTTCCACCAGGAGAAGTGAAGTTACCTTCTTAGGACATGTGGATATCCCCTCACAGAAGGGTCACAAGAGAGGAATGAACAAATAAGCCAGGGTACAGTCACCAAACACACAGCATTACTCTTTCATGCGCCCACCCCCCAACCATTATGACTCCACTTCTCCCTTATAAATCTGGCTAGCCTGGAGAATTTACACTGGCTCTGAACCCAGGACAAATGAAGCCCTCAGGAACAATAACGGGAGTACTGATACCATGAGAGCGGGAGTAAGGTGGGGGGAGAGAGGGGGAACTGAACACAGTGATTGGCCTATAAAGCCCTACCCCAGAGGGGGATGAACAACAGAAACGTGGGTGAAGGGAGAGAGCAGACCGTGTGAGATATGAAGACAATAGTAATTTATAATCTCTCAAGGGATCATGAGGGAGGGAGGGGGGAGGGAGGGAAAAAAGAGGAGCTGAATCCGAGGGTTTAAGTGGAAAGAAAATATCTTGAGAATGATGATGGCAACATATGTGCAAATGTGCTTGACACAATGGAAGTATGGGTTGTTATAAGAGCCCCAATAAAATTATATTCCTGAGAATATAATTCCTGACAATAAAATTGTCTATTTCTGAGAATAGACATTATCACCCACTTCACCTCACCCTCCTCCCAGCCCCCCTCTCCCACCCCGGTCATGGATTTCCATTGAACTTCATTGTAGGAATATCTATAATTAGGGTCACTGTGAGACAATGTGGTCCTCTCCCACTCTCCTCACATGAAAAACTGACCCTAGCTAAAGTTAGGCCTCCTCTGAAGATAATGAATTATTAACATTAGACAGATACATCATAACACTGCCTTGGAGACCAGATTAAATGATTACTGATGTGCTCTTCACTCAAATGACTAGCCTGATTTTCTTTTTTTGCAGTCTGTTCCTTTAAATAGACCAAATCTTCAATGAAAACAATGCTCACAGCAAAATGTTTTTTCTGGACCACCATTCAAATCAAAAGAACCTTTAGAGGTCATTTTTCTTCTTAATCCTAGAGTATAACTGGAAAACCGAGAGGCAAATGGCTTACATGGTTAACTCCATGGTTAACTCCACGAAAGCCAGATGTAGAGAGACTTTTTAACACTAATATTAGGCCAAATTCTCAAAAATGTAGCATCATTAGCAACCATGTTCTATCAAAACCTCAGGTTCATGAATATAGACTTTGAAACACTCAACTATTAAGATATAAAACTGCCTCTTGGAAACTTAGCAGGAACTCTTACGAGTAGTCTGATTTGTAACCCATAGCTCAAATCTTATTAGCTTCTCTAGCCATGATTTTTTATGGATTTGTTAAATTTGGTAATAAAAGTTTTCAATTTGAGAGGCATTATATAGTTTAAATCCATAAATTAAAACAATTGGAGGAGTGAGCAAAGCATTTACTTATTCAGTGACTACCCTTAAAATAGAGCCCTGGTAGTGTCGTGGTTGTGTTGGACTGCTGACCTCCAGGTCAGAACCAACCAGTTCTTTGGGAGAGAGACGAAGCTTTCTGTTCCTGTGAAGAGTTCCAGTCTTGGACACTTACAGGGGGCGGTTCTACCCTGTCTTAGAGGGGCACTGGGTGTCAGCGTTGACTCGATGGCAGTGACTTTGGATTTGTTTGTTCGACTCAGAATATCCACAGAATTCCCACATAAAGAACGTAGATAAAAATTCAGTCTCTTCCATGGTTAACTTCTTTTCTTAGTTGTTATTTTTGTATAAGATGTCATTCATGAATCCTATAACCCTTTAGACTTCTAGAGATCTTTATTTACACTGGTAGTCTCAAGATACTCATGGTTTTATAAGTCCAGTATTGTTCATTTGGGGCAAGTTTTTGACTAATTTCTTAACAGGTCAGCAAAGCAAAAGTTTATCTGTAGATGACAAAAATTGATACGGTGATGATTAATTCATAGTAATATATATTTTTAAATGAAAAACTTGAAATTGCTGGAGTGATCTATTTGTAGTTTTTTCTTCACTTCACTTCCGCTGACATTATGCTTGATATGATCATTAACATTTATTCGAACTGCTCCCTGTTATAAACTTTCCCCAACACAGGGCTTTGGGACAACCTCACTTAGCCCCTTTTAAAAACTAGCAATCCTGTGGTGGCCATAGCTGACCTGCCCAGCATCCCTGCTTCCCTGAGGGAGGGTTCAGTCATGCTTCCACACTCTAGCCTTCCCTCCTTGGCGCTTTCCTTCTCTGTTGGTTTCCGTCCTTTGTTGGAATGGCCACCCAGAGCTCACAGACAATACTCACGACTAGGGGCTATTTAGGGAAGTTTATAGGTTGCCACAATTCAGGGTCAGTAAACAGTAAGGACCAAGTTATTGGTCGGTAAAGCAACACTCCTCCTCAGTGGGCAGCCAAGTCTCTCTGGTCCTCAGCCTCTCAGCCACACGGTCCTTTGGCCTTTGGTTCTATGGGTCAACAAGTCAACCCCACTGTCTCTCTGTCTCACTGCCCCACAGATGCAGGACACTGAGAGAAGGCACCCATACTTCCAAGGCTCCATGCCACCGTCTCTGGTAGGTAGGGACTTTGGGTCCTCCGCCATGTCAGAAGGGAGTCTCAAGCATGCCCTTCTGAATAGTCCTGTGATTTCTCTCTGAAGGGTTTTGTCTTTTAGCTGAGAGTCCTCCTGAGAAAAGGGAAGGATGGTGTCTTAAACCACACCCTCCAGCAGTCTTAAAGATGCCCCAAGAACACAAAGGGTGGAATTTGGCTCACACCCTGTATGAAAGTCAGGTCTTCATCCCACTTTAATCCTGTGCACTGGTACAGTAGAAATGGGATGATAGCCACAGGCTATCCAGAAGTATAATTCAGTCCAGAAGTATAATTCATCCCCTGAGAAGTTAGGTCTAGAAGGGCCAAAGTAATTGACTACATCTCAGATCCCATGGCAATTTTAGTAGAAAATATTATCACTCACTTCACATTTTGTGGGGATTTACCAGCCATTTTTCATCGTATAAATCAATCCACCAAAAGTGATCTAATATCATAAAAGTGTTCACTGTTTGTTTTCTGAACCAAAGCAGATAAAGTCCACTTCCCCGACACAATCCTACAGCGTAGCTCACTTCCTCGCGTCAGCCTGTCCTGTCTTTCATATTCTGGAACAACCAGATAGTTCATTCGAGACAAAGCCACTGTCTTCTTCCCTCTTTAAAACAAAGCAAAACCAAGCAGCCCTTCGGTCTTCATTCTAGCTTTTCAGCTTAGTTTAAAATTTTGAACTCGGTTCTTAAGGAGGTCTTCCCTCAGCCATCTAGGACATATTAAGTTGTATCAGGTGGGTCACCACCTTATAAATGTTACCTTGTACCCCTATCAGGGTTCTACTTGCATAGTATAATATGCAAGTCAAGGAAGAGTACTTTAAAGATGTACTGACCCGAAAAGTCATCAGAGTTGAAAAGGTGAATCTTAAGCCTGTAGGTAAGTGGATATCTTGCAAAGGAACAAATTAGCCACTAAAATGATACCTGGTTAAGTCGAAATGATACTAGCACGATATAAATATCTACTAGGGCAATAAAATAAAACAGTGACATTTATGCCTAACTCTCTTTGGACATCTTATTCACTCTATGGATAAGGTAGGCTTAAATGGCCAGTCAAGCCAAATGATCCAGACACGATGTGTGCTCTAATGCAATACAGAAAGTCATGGAAAAGGGGAAATGTCACCAAAGCTGGGGTGAGGACCAAAGCAAGCATGGCACATGTTGGACTAGTTTACGGAACAGGAGCTTTGGTTGGTCGGGAATGACCTGGGAAATGCTGGAGCATTGGCTTTCTTTACAAGACCAGGTGCTTTGAGAACTCCATTCTTCCCATTGCCAGGAAGCCAGGCTACTCAAAGAGCAAATTAGATTTGTAAATTGGTCATTTAAGAAGTGTTTCAAAATTTGAATGTCAAGAAGCTGAATTCTGTGTTAATGCTATTTAATATTAATACTCCACTCCAAAACTTAAACAAACTAAACTTTTTGTCCAGTGAGTAGTTTCTTTCTTTCTTTTTTTTAAATCGGGGGCTCCCATAGCTCTTAGAATAGTCAGTCATATCAAGCATATTTGTACATATGTTGCCATTATTATTTTCTAAACATTTACTTTCTAGCTTAGCTCTTGGTATCAGCTCCTCTTTCTTCCCCTCGCTCCACCCCCTTCCCACGCTCATGATCTCTTAATAAGTTACAAATTATTATTATTTTATATCTTATACTGACCTCTGTCTCCCTTCACCCACCTTTCTGCTGTTCATCCCCCTGGGGGGCAGGGTGTTATGTGTCAATCATTGTAATCGGTTTCCTAATCCTCCCCTTCACTCCTATTTCTGTTCCTGAGGGGTAGATGAATAAGTGCAGTTTAGCCATATTAAATAAATTGATTATTAATGAATTCTTTAAACATTATTCTTTAAACATTATATACCTCTGATAATAACCCTTTAAGTAGAAATTAACACACAATTTAGCAGACCTAAATATAGATATGTCTGCTTAGAAAAAAAAGACATGTGAAATTCAAATTATAACAAACATGTTAACTCAGTTTTAATGTCACCAAATTCAAGATCTGGCCTGAAATTATTTATGTGCAACAAGACACTGCTGAAATAAAGCTTGATTAAATTTTTTCTCTCGTTTGATCTAAACTTAGCTTTCTTAGATTCTGTAAATGTTTGCATGTTGATTCTAAAAGCCTGGTCACTGAGTCCTACCGGCCTCATAGGACAGATTCTGACTCACAGCGACCTCGTGGAGATTCAGAGATGGCACAACTCACTGGAGGCAGATGGGCTGGTCTTGGCTAGTAGCCCAGTACCTGAGTCATGGAGCCCCCTATGTTTCTACTGAGAATATAAGCTAGAGTTTAACCCTCTCAGGCCCTGCCATGGAGTCGAAAGCCTCATTTTTCTCCCAAAGATTGGCTGGTGGTTTCACACTGCTGACCCACATGTAACCACCACTCCACCGAGCTTCCTGGATTAACCTTAGCTGCCTGCCTATCTGATCTAGCTTAGGTCGAGCAAAATGGAAAAGAAATATTTTCACTCCTTTCCTCTTGCCCCCTTTGTGTGAAAACACATTTTTACTATCTGATTCAAGACATCTGTAAAAAAAAAAGGTCTAGATTTTAGGATTGATACGAACACCTGTCAAGATAAATAATTTCTTTAGTTCTTCATGTTAAAATGACTTGGTTCATAAGCACACCGGCCATAAAGTCAAAGTTACGCACTTTGTAAAAGAAAATTACATGCAAATATATTTTCTAATTGTTAGGACCATCGGAGATAAAAATATACATTTTAGAAATATTTTGCTTTATGTGTATTTTAAACAATTGTTTGTTATGTCAATCAAAAATTAACGAGTTTTTTTATAGTGGATTCTTTCGAAGGGATTTCTAAGTCAGGTCACAAAAAGGCACCTGCTTAGTAACAGGGGAAGACAAAAGAAGCTAAAATAGATGCCCTTAAAGTTGAGGAAGGGGCCGAGCTCTGGTGGCGTAGTGGTTGTGTGCAGGACTGCAGCCCACAGAGTTGACGGTTCAAATCTAGCAGCAGCTCTCCAGGAACAAGGCTGGGCTGTCTACTCCCACCAGGGCAGGGATGCCACACACACAAAAAAAGAAGTTGAAGAAGGAGTCCATGGTGGCCCCTCATCCACTATTTCTGGCCCAACCACAATGCAAAGCTTTCATCCAAGGGGGCATAGGCACAATCTCTACCAGGCTCAGAGGTCAGCCACTGCCCGTGTTTTCTCTTCAGACATTTGCTGTTACGTTTTTCTTGCACAGAAATCTCAGCACAACACAAACGTACAAAAGTAGCTACATGACCTTCGACTCTTTTAGTTTAAGATCACGTTCTATTTTAAAATCCATCACTGCCTCCAAGGTGGCCACTGGCACTCTTAAGTCAGTGATTCTCAACTGTGGTTCACGACCCCTTTGGGGGCCAAATAGCCCATTCACAGGTGTCGCCCAATTCATAGCCGTAGCAAAATTACAACTATGAAGTAGCAACGAAAATAATTTTATTGTGGGGGAGTCACTGCAACATGAGGAACCCTATTAAAGGGCCACGGCATTAAGAAGGTTGAAGACCACTGCTCTAAGTGATTCTTGGTTGTGGAATGCCAGTGTTACTGCATGTGTAGAGAAGAAGCAGTCTATCGTACCAAGGAGTAACATGTGTCAAAACAGAAGGAGAAGTATCACCTACCTCCCCCTGGTCTGGATGAAACAAACCCCACCCAATTCACACAAAAATCCCAGCAACGACAAATAGTGACACCATTAACACACATGCATATCAGTTCTAAAAAAAATCACGGCCATTGAGTCATCCTGACTCATAGTGGCCGAATAGAACAGGATAGAACTGCTCCTTGAGTTTCCAATAGAGTTTCATTCCCCCCCCCCGGCAGAGTGGCTGACTGGTTTCAACTGCTCACCTGATGGTTCGCAGGTCCATGTGTTGGTTTACATTGGCCAGGAGCTCTTTGAAAGTGGATTCACCTCATGCAAACATCTGAATCTAGACATAAAATTTCAAAACCGAGCAGTTTTCCACAAAAAGAACCTACTACACCCCAATTATATTTGCATGCCCACCAAATGTGTGCAAAATAAAGCGACCTCTTTAAATTCCCCTCAAAAACAGAAATGGTCTCTTTTGAGCTCCAAAATAGAACGCCAATATTCAGATGGTGTCTCTGAGTCACACAAGGCCTAGGCAAACAATATCCGAACCCTGGAATTAAACTGCAAAGAAGGCAGTCAATGGGTTTGTAAACAGGGCAGAGAGAATAATGAACCAATGTCGCTTTTCACAGCTGAGAAAATACACAACAAGACTTACTGCAATTCCTGAAAGCCCTAGAACATGGGTTGATAATTACAAGAGTGTTCACTTTTATGGAGTCTCAGAGGGACCATGGAAATGAGAAGTAAAACACCCCTTTCTCTGGTACCAGTTTCTTCTTCCCTCTAGAGCCTACCAAGAAAGAGAGCGTTGAAAAGCCCATTGACAATGCCACTTGTGTTAGAGTGCCAAGGAGACACCATATCTCAAATATAACATAAGGAGGACATGTATTACGTCTAAAACAGGACGAAGGCAAAAACACGTCACCCGGGATGCGGGAAACCTTTAGCATGAGGTCAAAATGGCTCCAAAGGTTTTTTGCTGAGCTAGATTTTAAAAGGGCATGGAAGGTCAAAGGCAACTCACAAAAGCATGATTGGTGGCAGATCCATACATGACTGGTACAAGTGGGACTATCGAAGTGGGAAAAGGACCGTGATTGGGACAGGTACATGGTGTGAGACAGAGGAGTTTACGGGATTGGTCGGTTCACAGTGGTTCATGGTTCCCCCAGATGCTACTTGGCATTTCTGCAGGAATGCTATCCTCCCTAATAGGATATGTGACCACAGCAGGTGCCAGTACTCTCTGGGTCACCTCAGTAAAAGACTCGGGCTGCTCCCCATCCAGCTCATTTCCCAGCATGGCAGAAACAGCCTGGTCCATCTGCTGCCTGGAGTCTGTGCACCACCAGCCTCAGCATCATTGCAAGGGCAGCCTTTGGCAGCTCTCTAGCAGAAGGCAGGAGGAAAAGACCAACTCCAGGCACTTCTGACCCTGCCTTCCCAAGATCCTGGAGAGTATGGACCTTGGAGCCCTCTCCCAGATGGCCAACCCTCACGCAGTATTTCCACGTTTCCTCTACAAACGGCAGGAGAAAATCTAGGGCTAGAGGGGACACATAATAGCAGGGGTTCAGGTGAAGGTTCACAGCAGGAAATACCTCCTCTACCCTGCACGGGCCAGATGATGACCTTTAGTCTTCATTTTCTATTGCTGCTACCACACAGTGGATGGCTTTTAACTGTTACTGGGCACCAAGAAGACCCAACATTTCAAATACCATTTCAGAAAAACACTTATTAAGGCTTAAACAGGAGCCCTGCTGGCAGTGGTTACACAGTGGCCTGTGGTCCACAAGTCCGCAGTTTGAAACCGTGGACTGCTTTGCAGGAGAAAGATGGGGCTTCTTCTGCTGTAACCAGTTCCAGTTTCAGAAACCCTCAGGGACACCTCTCCCCTGTCCGGTAGGGTCACCATGAGTCAGCATCCACCAAATGACAGTGAGTTTGGAGCTTGGCAAATGACCAAAGGCACATCATTTGGATGAGAGAGATCATTAGCTTGAGACCGTCATGGCATCCGAAGTCTGAGATCCACAGACTTTATAAGAAAACCGTCACAAAAGCATGATTGGCAGCAGATCAATATATTACAGTGAAAGTAGGCCAACAGCAATGGGAAGGGGCCATGATTGGCACACTTGTTTTATGCTAGACAGTAAGAGTTTTCAAGAGTCATCCAGGGCCTTCTGACCAAGGCAGTCCAGGCACGGCCCGTGACTGTGCGACTCCAGCAGTGATCTCCATCGGGCTGGGCCCGAGTGGCGATTACCCTGACCCGAGTTCACCACCAGGGTGGAAGTAACCCACTTTCCTATTCTCTGAGGACAAGACTTCATATGCCTGGTTAATAATAATCAGAAAGAATTCAATGAAGACTTGATCCATATTTGGACTCTACTAATTGATTCTGGGCTCTTACAGTCATTCACAGCCTTCTGTAAACTGGGTGCTCAGATTTAGGCTGTAATACATCCAAAACAGTAATATATTTTTTTCCACCATTCATGTAGCGAGAAATTTGAATTTAGACCTCTCGCTATAGCGTGAAAGTCCTTCAGCTTCTGCTTCCTGCTTTCTTGGAAAGCTCCATGTGACTTAGCACCTATCTTCCCCATCTTCCCCTCTTTCAAGTGCTTCTTTAACCTCCTTTATATTTCAAAAACAAAAATCCTCTAAACAGACCCACTAGATAACAACTTGATAAACAGAAAAGACCGAAGTTGACAAGGATTTTGTCTTGGCTACACGATCGATACTGTGGAGGTAGCAGTCACAAGAGCAAATGACTCATGGCACTGGGTAAATCTGCTGAACAAGACCTTCCGTCCTCCAAGTAACAGCTTTGCTTTTCAGCACTTTAAAGAGGTCTTGGGGAGGTTGCCTGGGTCTCCGTCCTGCCCCTCCCCGGCCCCCTGTGCACTCTGGCCTGCATGGGGGCAGGCCCATGCTCCTCTCTACCCTCCAGGCTGTTCCAACCACCAATCTTAGGAAACAGATGATGATGGGTGGGGCAGCCAACATGCTGCATGAACTGAGATTTCACCCTGTGTTTATGGCCCGTGTCCTAGAGCCCAGGCTGAGAATAGCATCCCCACTTGTGTGGAGGAGACAGGTGGTGGGCTGGGAGCCTCCTAGCCCTGGTGCTATCCTGCTGACATTTCTGGACAGGTGGTCGGAGGGATCAGCTGACGCGGGACACATACATGCCTGTGGAGCTGTGCCATCCCAGGAGCCAAGACAGGAATTCCCTAGGGTCCCTTCGCTCCTCTTGACGGCACCCCACTTCTCATGATGTCTTTTGCTGTTGCCCCTGGCCAAGCCACCAGCACCTGCCACGCGAGCCCCTCCAGTCCCCTGCTGCACTGCTGAGCTCTCTGTAGTCTGTGCTCACCTCTAAAGACCCTTACATCACATCAAAACTCTGCTTTTCAATCAGTGACTTCAGGGGTGGGGAGGGAGCATTAGAATCGATTATGATGATGTATGTGCAAATCTTTTCAAAAGCGATTTAACTATGGCAGTGAATATTATCTCAAGAAAGCTACTGGGGTGGGGGTGAGGCAAGAAGACCTGGAACTCTTTCTAGGGTTGTTTGTTTTGCTTTTTCCCTATGGCTATCTAAATAAGATAGGTAGGACAAACAATTCTGAGGAGAAAACAACGGGGCCAGTCTCCCATGTTCCAGGGGAGACATGGGAGAGGAGGCAGTGGAGAGGGGCAGTGGGGAACTAACAAACTCAGACATAAGGGGACAAAAAAAGACCTAAAATTGAGGGTAGGAGGGTATATAATGTCCGGTGGTATTTGATCAAGTGCAGTGAATCTGAGAGGAATTATTAAGAGCCCAATGGAAGGTGAGCTTGATAGTGGGACAGGAGGAAAGTGAAAGGAAATAGAGGAAAGAAGTAGGAGGCAAAGGCTATATATAGAGACTATATTTATATAGTCATGTATATATGTGATCATATTAATTTATAATGATAGGAATAGAGCTCAATGTGCATATATTTATATTTTAAATATTAAGATAGCAGATGGACCTTGGGCTTCTACTTCAGGCCTCCCTAAACACAAGAACACTTTGTTCTAAGAACTGGCCCTCTTCCATACTTGCCTTCCTGATATGATCGCTAACAACAAATGGGGGCATAAGCAAATGTGAAGAAAGCAGCTGGTGCCCAGCTATCAAAAGAGACAGCATCTGTGGTCTTAAAGGCTTGAAGTTAAACAAGTGGCCATCTATCAGGGAAGCAAATAAGTCCACATGGAAGAAGCGCACTAGCCTGTGTGCGCATGAAACGTCGATGAGATCAGATAACAGCTACCAAAAGATCCAAAATAAACAGTTCTGTCAATGTGAAAGAAGGGGTTGGAGTGGAGACCCAAAGGCCATCTGCAGACAATTGGACATCTCTTCACAGGAGGGTTACAAGGAAGGGATGATTCAATCAGGATGCAGTATAGCACCAATGAAACAGACATCATTCCTCTAGTTCAGTAGTTCTCAGTCTTCTTGATGTCGCTCCTTTTTAATATAGTTCCTCATGTTGTGGTGACACCCCCACTCATAAAATTATTTTCGTTGCTCCTTCATACCTGTAATTTTGCTACTGCTATGAATTGGGTGAGCCCTGTGAAAGGGCCATTCAACCCCCAAAGGGGTCATGACCCCCAGTCTGAGAAGTGTTGCTTTAGTTCCTGAATGCGTCTCCCTTCACAACAACCCCTCTCCCCCCATCATGATCCAGTTCTACCTTACAAATCTGACTAGACCAGAGTGCACACATTGGTACAGATAGCAGCCCTGATACATTCAGTTCAGGACAGATAAACCCCTCAAGAACAGTAGTGGGAGTAGCAATATCATGAGGGTAAAGGAATGGTGGGGGATGGGGGAGGAGAAAGGGGAACCCCATCACAAGATTGGGTATATGGCCACCCTCCATGAGAGGAGCCAATAACAGAAATGTGGGTGAAGGAAGACAAGGGCCAGTGTAAGCTGTGACACAACAATAATAATATCTAATTGATAAGGGATCCACAAGGGTGTGAGAGTGGAGGAGGGTGGGTAAAAAAGAGGAACTGATACCAGGGTTTAAGTAGAAAGAAAATATTTTGGAAATGTTGATGGCAACATATGTACAATGAAGAATGGATTGTTATAAGATTTATAAGAACCCCCCCCCCCCCAATAAAATGATCAGTTAAAAAAATAAATCAATGAACCAAACAGGACCTATGGTTACTATGGCTGAAGGAGGAAGAGTTTTTGCTTAGAGGGCATGGAGTTTATTTTAATGATGGTGGAACAATTTGGAGAGGGAGATCAATAATGGTTGTAAAGTATGATCATGAACAGTATGATCAATGGCCCTGAATTATATGTGTAGATGTTTTTGAACTGGAGAATGTTTGGTTGTGTATATTTTTGCCAAAATTGAATATAAAGTACACTAATAGTGATGAGTATAAGGAAGAAGAAAATGTTCTAAAATTGATTGTGCAACTCTTCTTAATATAATTTGAGCAACTCAATTGTATATGAGGATGAAGTGCCAATAAAACCATTAAAAAGAAATACAATACAATAAAAATGGTGACCAACTAAGCTAAAATAAGTAAAATTTGGGTGGGGGAGTTAAAAAAAAATACCCTCTGGTTCCCCACCCCACCCCTACCATTTATTTTCCATTTGCCACCATGTTGACTCCGACTCAAGCCTGCTCTGCCTGTGCCAGAGTAGAAATGTGCTCCGTGAGGTTTTCAATGGCTCATTTTTGGGAGTGTCGACCAGCAGCCCATTCTTCTGAGGTGCCTCTGGGTGGACTCGAGCTCCCAACCTCTCTGTTAGCAGCTAGAACACATTATCTGTTGGTACCACCCAGGCACCTCACATGTCATGCTGGAGTTTAAAAGCCTGCGTCTTCCAGGGGATAGTTTAGTCCTGTCTGCCAAGGATGTCTAGCCTAGGGGTAGCCCTAGGCTCTTGGTCAGACGTGGGATCTGGATCCTAGCCACCCCATCTGCCGACTGTCTGACTCCAGGAGTTCCCTAACCAATGTCTCCAAAGTTGGCAAAGGACCGCATCTTTTGGTGTGAGGTGAATGAGAGCACTGGTGAGTGGTCGCACTGAGAGCTCAGTGTGGAATCTGATAGCTGGCGTTTCAGACAAGCCTCCCTGTCCACCCACTCTCTTGGTCCTTCTGTAAGCACCCTGGTCCCTTGCTGTTCAACGGATGACCCAGCATACAGCTTTGCCTCAGGCCATTGCCACTTCCTGTGCTAGCTGCTCCTCCTCCAGGTGGAGCTCTGTTTGCCCCCTCCCCGACTTGCCATCTCTCTCTTTTTTTCCTCCCCTTTTAGCAGCGCTTCTCAACCCCTCGGGGGGGTCAAACAGCCCTTGCAAAGGGGTCGCCAGATTCATAACAGTAGCAAAATGACAGTTAAGAAGTAGAAACAAAAATAATTTTATGGTTGGAGTCACCACAACATGAGGAACGGTATTAAAGGGCCCCAATATTAGGAAGGTTGAGAACCACTGGCCTATAGGCTTTCTATATCATATTCTCACATCATATCTTTTTTTTAATAAAAGTTCTTTCTGTTGCTGTTGGGCATCACTGCCCTCTGGTGGTTGTGGGCGCTACCCAGCGCTGCTCCTGAGAGCCGCCGCTGGATTTGAACCGCCAAGCCCTTAGGCCACAGTCCCGCACTCAACCACTTAGGCCACCGGGGCTCAGCCCCCCACATCATATCTTATAAGAACTAAAAGGCACAAGCATTTGCACTGAACAAAGCCTTTTCTTCACAGATGGCTTTGACACCTTTTCTTCAGGCTTTTTGTCACCCAGAAGCTAAGTCTGATTTTAATACGTCCCGTTTGCTGTGCGAATATCAGCAGGGTCATCTTTAAAGCAATACTTCAGTTGGATTCCATGACTGATTAGCAGGACATTTATAAGAGACAAATATGGGATTTCAGTTTGGGGCTAGTTTTCTACCTTCCTTTTTTCTATGAATGCTTCTCATTCATCTTTTCTTTGAATATATTGCGTAATGTTTTATTGTTTTTTAAACGGGTTTTATGTCTCAGGCTATCCTAAAAGGGGATAGAATTGACAGGTTTGTGGTCTCCAAGTCTGAAACAAGGGGAAATGCTTTCAGCCATAAGGTTTCCAATTCTACATAGCATGCGGGTTGCTGCAAAGCCTCCTCCAACAATTCCAGAGAGTCTTGCAAAGAGTTGCCCGAATGGCAGCTGCTCCTCAGTGACTGTCACCACAAGGGGCTGAGATTCTGTTTCATAAATATCCCAGAGACTCCATGGCTGCCAGCAGCACAGTTACCGACACGCTCCCTTTCTCTCACAGGAAATGGTTGAGCAACTACTGCGATTTTGTGCGTGATTTTCTCGTCGTGACCGTCATAAAGTATTCGAGCACTAGCTTGTGACTCACAGCAACTTTCTCTGTTCTCTCTAAAGGATTCGTAATTCCTCGCACAAGCTTGCCGAAAGACAAATCTGTTTTATATCTACGCCAAAAGTTGTAAGAGTCATCACGCGTGGCAAGGGCTGCCACGTGAGCATGACCTTGGGGATGTGGAATTCCCTTGCCCACAGTGAGGGGAGAGGCCCTTCGACTTCATTGACGTATAGAGGGCCTCCAAGTCCTGCATGCATCCGGAGGCAGTGGTGAATCATCTTCCCGCAGTGGGAATGCTGCTGATGCACTTTTAAAGCCCTTCAATATCACATCTTAAGGTGAATGCTCTTCTCACAGCTTACCTGATAGTCAGCTACAGCGTTCTTTGCCCCTCCTCCTGCTGCGATGAAAGATCAAATATTGCTGGCTCATGAACTAGACCATCTGCAGATGTAATCAGAGTTTCTGCCAAATCCAGTACATCTGCTCGAGCAGACTGTCATACCGACACCCCGACCCTTGGTGACAATTGCAGTGTCTGCATTGGTTTTCAGTTTGCCAGAAAACTCCTGGTCTACGTCACATGGAACTCAATACACTGAACATTCCATAATGATTTATAAAAAACATAGTGGAAAAAAAAAAACAGTGGTAAATGCTGCCAGGGAAATTGTAGTCTGAGGTCTACCTAACTCTCAGGACCCTTTGGAAAGCCAGTCAACCTTTTCACCAAGTTTAAGACTTTCTTCTGATTCAGTCGCTTCATGTTCGAGTAAACCTTCCTCTTCTTTCTTCAGATAGTTGTGTTACGGGCCCAGCCAACGGCTACGTTTTTCCCAGACATCACCATTTGCACGACTTCCTGAAGGCAGGTAGCAGGGCTGGTACATAGCGGCCCTTAGATTCCATCTGCGGAGGAACGGGCCTGGGAAGGAGCAGAGCATGGGAACTGGGCGACAGGCGACCCTGCTTTGCCACCCAACTTGTGGTGTGATCTGGGGTCTTGGCCTCCTCTCCTCGTTGATTGCCTTTTGAAGGGATTTGGTCAGCTTGGCCCCAGGGTACCAAACCTGTGAGTGACAATGAGTTAGAACCCCAACCTGCTGCCCTGCCTGCCGCGAGAGCAGACTTCAGCTTGTGAATTTGCTGTGTAGGAGCCCACGTGTAAGCAAAAGTCAAGTGGGGGCCCGGGATGGAGCCGTTTGGGCTCAGGTGAGAGGTTGGTTCGGAAAAGTGGAGAGTTCACTGGAGATCTGGGTAGTGTGTGGAATGAAGAGGCCAGCCTGAGTCTCCGCTGAACTCATGTTTAGCCTGCACACTTTTTGTGTGATGGGACGCCACTCGCCATGCCTCTCAAGGCTCCCGAGGAAGATGACCGGGTAGCCATTAACAGCTACCGGTAGATTCCAAATTAAATTCTCTCTGCTTCCATATCTATGAGCTTGTAGAGCCTTCATTTCTTCATCTGTGGGCCACTCATTCTCATCAGATTATGAGAACACTTATAAAACCAGAAGCAAGTTGGGCAGTCAAAGATGAATAATTACAAATGCTCTATCTTCTTCAAAGTATTAAAGAACAAAGGTGGCACTTTGAGCACTGAACAAGCCACAGTAATTTCTATGACTTCATATGCATAGGAAGCTGGGCAGTGGGTAAAGAAGCCTGCAGAAGAATTTATGTTCATTTGAATTAATGGTGTTCTCAGAGAATATTGAGATACTATGGATTGTTACAGGATAAGCAAATATATCCCAGGGGAAGTGTGTCTGTGACGATGACATTTTATGTCAACTTGGGATTGAGTAGGGGTGGAGTCTAATTTGCCTCTTTGGGAGTGTGGCCTTTCTTAGGAGAGAGAAACTGGGGGCTTCTGCTCTGCTTCTTTGCCTTCCTGCTTGCTGGGGTTCTTTGCCTGCTTCCAGGGTTGGACCCATGTGTGTCGATCAATCCCAAGGATTCTTGGTGCCCTGCCATGTTGTCCACTGATCTTGGATCCATTTTACTCATCACACACTGGCTTCTGATCTTCCTGCATCACACCTGACCTTGCCGTGGCTTTGGCCTATTGCTACATGAGTCTGAAGAGGGCGCCAGCTAGTATCAAACCCGTGGGTGTAAGCTGGACTGTGCTGGGATGCCTTCTTGATATAAAATTGCTTCTTGATATAAAGATCTTTCCTATACCTATGATTCTCACTGGTTTTGTTTCTCTAGACAACCCAGACTACCACCATGGAAAAATAGTCCTTAGACTTTGCTTTACAGATTTTAGGCACGTTATCAGGAAGGACTAGACTTGAAAATAGGCATCTTCCTTGATAAAGGGGAGAGTCTGCAAAAAGTTAAAAAAGGAAGACCTTGAAGACGATGGATTGACATAGTGACTACAACAATGGGCTCAAACATAGCAATAATTGTGACCAGGTGTGTGAGTCCAGGTAGACTAGAGAAACAAATACATAGACACGCATCTGGATATAATGGTATGGTTTATATACAAGAGAAATAGGACATTAAAAAACATCCCAACCCAGTCCAGTTCAGAGTCATAAGTCTGATATTAACCCATATGCCTGATACCAGTCTATAACGTCTCCTTCCGACTCACGAAGTCACAGGCCACCGGGTACAGAATCCCAGTGCTGGCAGGGGTCTCCCCATGGCTCCTCACTTCCAGGGCTCAGGGTTCATCAACAGCATCCAGTGGTGGTAGAAGCAACTCAGCACTGGTAGGCGTCTCTGCATGGCTTCTCCAGTTTCAGAGGTCTGGTTCCATCAGGATAAGGCCGTGTGGCTCCTCCTCCAGCTCCTTCACTTCTCAGACGCCTCCATCTTGTCTTGTCTGTAGTTCGCAGTCTCTGAGACTAACTCCCAACAACTGAAGAGGTAGCTTCTCATCTCCATGAGGGAAATATCTGAGATTTCCCAGAAGTCTCAGGAGAAAACCAAGCCCACCCGAAGGCCTCATTGGCTACTCAATGGCTAGCTCCAGATTAACAGGCTAGACTCCACCCCTACATCTCAATTATGACATTAACATAAGCACATGACCACCACACCAGGTTTCATACTACTGACCTGGCAGCATCCAACAATATCTTCTCTACCCTTAGCCCAACCCATTAAAGCCTTCTGAGCTGGGTCCAAATACCTTCCCACCCCCTTCTAACCTCTGTCCATTTTGACCCCTGCTTCTTCTTTAATGTGCTATCTGCTTTGGGTTGTCTGGGTGCCTGCCATGGATTTATCTTTGGAACTGGGCTGGAATTGTAGGCATTTGGGAGGTGAGAGGGAAGGAGATTGGAGAGGGGGCAGGTATGATATTAGGATCTTTTTCAGGCTGGTGGTTGGGTCCCCAGGAGAGGAGTGATTGGTGCAGAAAAGGCTCCCAGACCCAGACTTGTTTAGGATGGCAGTTGTGGCTCACTGTGTCTTAGATCTGACAATCCAGTTACACTTGAAGACATTGTTTTGGTGCTGATATAAGCAGCCAGCCTTTTATTTACCCAACTGAAGACATAAATCAAAACTGTGCTCTTACCCTTCCAGTGTTTCATAAACAAAAGGGGAAATCTGAGGCTAATGAGTGGGGATTGATCAGGCCAACAGGGACCATCTGGAGAATGGCTGCTAAGCCTCAAGAAGTTGTTGGTTTTTTAAATCATTTTATTGGGGGCGCTTATCAGTTTTTATAACATTCCTTACATCCATTGTATCCAGCATATTTATACATATGTCGTCACCATCATTTCCCAAACTTGATCCCTAGGTATAAGCTCCATTTCCCCCCTTCCCTCACCCATCCTTCCACCCTAATGAATCCTTGATCATTTATATATTGTTACTATTTCATACCTTACATGGTCCATTGTCTCCCTTCACCCACATTTCTGTTATTCATACCCTTCAAAGGTGTATGTGTGGGCCTGTCTTACGGTCCTCTCTGTGCGTTAGCTGCTCTGAGCAGGGATATCATCCCTGGGGCTTGATGGACTATGATAAGGCTCTCTCCCTCTTCGTTTGCTCCCATGTGGTCTGGACAGCCCCGCCTTTCTCTCCAGGATAGCTCGTCAGTGCTGTCCTTGGTATTGCCTTCTTCTGGGGAATGGAAGCCTCAAGAAGTTTGATGTGAAGCCATCAAGAACCCCAGACCCTGAGGCTTAGGGTTTGCTAGTTGTTGATGACCTTCAGCAGAGAGTAGCATGTCTTTCTTATGAGCATGGAAGCCCTGCATTGAGGGCTCTCCCTGACATCACCCATGCTCTTTGTGCCCATTTTGTTATGTTGGCTTTAGGATACGGAAGACCTCAAATCTCAACCAAAGTTTAAGGAGGCCATTTAATAAGTCTTACACAGAGAAAAGAGAAGATAAAGACACACCATCTGGCTGAGAGTGACAATTAGCAGGTAGTCATAATGGCATCCAAGGGTTTTCGAAACTTGTTTATGGAAGGACAAAGGAAACTGACACAAAAGCATGATTGGCAGCCGTGGTAATTACATAATTTGTTGTCAAATTGAGAGGATTAAGAGTGAAGGGGTGGAGATTAGCCTGTCAATCAGGTGGCAGTTTGATGACCTCTTTTATAGGTGCTAAGGAGATAAATAGCTTGCTTGAGGTGGGACACACACTGACACCCTGGGAGACATGGCAGCTGACAATACACAGGGGGCTACAATAGTGCCCTGAGCTGGAAGCTCCATGTGGAGACCCCTGCCAGCACTGAGATGCTTATAATGCCACTGTATTTGATAGCAGAAGAGAGGGATGCTGTTTTAACCAGAACCATCTCGTCGATTCTGACTCATTGTGACCTTCTAGCAGGGAACAGGACTGCCCCTGTGGGTTTCCGGGTCTTCTCTACAGGAGCAAGAAGCCTCATTTTCCTCCCACGGTGGAACTGGTGGGTTCCAATGGCTGCTGACTTTGCAGTACCCACGACACCACCAGGAGGCCGGCAGAGTTTGAAGGTACCAAATAAGAAAAGCCTCTGTGGCCTTGAAGAGACTGTCGGTAGAATTCTGGATGTCATGCTGGGGAGGGCTCAGAGGATGTCAGGAGAGCTGTAGAGAAGGTCATTACCGCCGTCCTCCCGGAGCACACAGACTGCACCATTGACTCCGTCCTGACCCAGGGTGACCTGGGCACAACAGAGTGAAACCCTGCCTGGCCCTGGGCCAGCTTCACAATCGCTCTTTTGTTGGGGCCCGTGGTTGCAGTCATCTCGCCAAGGGCCTGGCTTTTTGTTCACTGCCTCTCCACTTTACCAAGCATGATGTCTTTCTCCAGGAGCTGGCCTCTCTTGGTCCCTTGTCCAGAGTAGGTGAGATGAAGCCTCACCATTCCTGCTTCCAAAGAGCATTCTGGCGGCACTGCTTCCACGTCAGATCTGTTTGTTCATTTGGCAGCAGTCCGGTGGTGTCGCCGATATTGTTCCCAGCACCACAGCCCAAGGGCATCGAGCTTTCTCCAGTCTTCTTATTTGATATATAAGGTATCAGTAATCAAACGTTGCTAGAAATATGGACGTAAAATGTACTTCTGGGAAATCTTTAACTGAAAATGTGATTGGACAAGAGAGGAAGAGTGTTTGGGTTGGTTTTTTTTTTTTTTTAAATATCTTGGCAAAAAACAGTCTGAATTATATTTAAATGCTTGGTCGAAGGTAGAACTTAGAGTTAAATGTGAAAGAGATGGACTTCAAAATAAAAGGTGCAAAGTAAAATAGAATTTTGAAGTTTGGACAATTGTATTCTACAAGCTAAGGACGCATGTCCTACAACGTTCACTAAAAATGTATCGTAGCAGAAAAGTCATCAGCTTAGGCAAGGGGTTAGAAAAAGAGAAGCAGAAAGAAGAAACCGTGTGCCTTTTAGAATTCTACAAGCAGATAATAGGTCAAAAGAGCTTCAAGAGCAGACAAAGGCTACCTCAGAGCAACCCGGAGGTCAGCAGAACTGATGGCAGGAGCATAAGAAGCAGGTCCTCTTGAATTCAAGGCGGGGAAGAGGAGCCAGGAGTCATGAGACTTGGGTTTCTCTCTTGGCCACGCCACAGGTCACTGTAGCCTCTGGGCTTTGATTCCTGGATTAATTAAGAGCTCTGCTGTGTCCCTAAGAAGAAGAGGGAGGTAAGGGGACTGGGACAAGAAGACACTTAACTTGAAGCACATTCCAGGAATTTCAGTGGAAGGAGCAGTTAGTTTATCACCTCAATGGAACTCGCCCCCTCGGTACCCACACTGTCCAGTACCTTATCCAGTCAGGATGCAGGGGGACACTCACAGGGCTGCATCTGGACCATTGAGCAGTCTGATGCCCCAAAGCAGGGATCAGAGTGACACTTTTTTTTCCCCAGCCCACCCGCCTGAGAGTGGCACTTTTTTATAGACATTATAAAGTCACACGTCTGGGTGTGAATCCTGTCTCTGCACCTTTTAGACATGTGGTCCAATTCTTTAGTCTCAGCCATTTTTTCAAAAACTCACCATCTATAAAATGAGGATAATCATATGTAACTCGAGGTTTTGTCTAAAGTTTAAATAAGAAGCTCAGGAGTGGCTGAGCCCTGGTGGCCTAGTGGTTGTGTGCAGGACTGCAGCCCACAGGGTTGGCAGTTCAAATCCAACAGCAGCTCTCCTGGAACAAGGCTGGGCTTCCTACTTCTACCAGGGCAGTAATGACACACACACACACACACACACACACACACACAAAGAAGCTCAGGAGTGAGGCCACCTCATAGCAACAATTTACAAACCCCCCTTGGAGTAGCAGCCACTGGTAGCGTTGGGGCGAACACACTGCAGAAAGCATGCAAGTGCTGAAGGACAAATGGGGACCTGTCTGAGGGTAGCCCTGGCCCAACATGGAATCATTTGTGCACCCAAAAGATTAATACTGAAGGTCCAGCATGATGACATAGTTAGAGCCTCTGCTAACCCCTCTCCCAACAAAACTGAAAATAGCGGAGAACTTTCAGCAGTCTGGTCTCTAGACCTCACCTGAAGAACACAGAAATCTCTGCAAACTGCATCTCACCACACAAAGAATCCTGGCAAAAGCCACAGATTCTGTGCTGCTTGGTGGGATGTCAGGGGGCCTCTGGACTTTATCACTGGGCTGACAACCCCCCTTCCCCACCTCAATTGTCATGAATTAGCGCTGCTCTCCCAACATAATTGGGGAGGGGTTGAGCCCCAACTTGAGCATGAGGAGTTACAGGCTTCTGAACCCTGGCTAGGGGGTCCCCACTGCAAGTCAGCCAGATAAGGGGAATTTACGTCTGGCCCCCAACCTCTGACTGGAACTCATGGGGATTATATTATCCAGAACTTCCCTAGAGCACCAATGGGACTGACTGACTCCAGGCACGCACAGAACTGGAAGGGTGTATTGGGTGTATTAGGGGAGAGGTATATTGTGTAAGTGATTGAGTGGTCCTTCCCAGTCCAGGATTCAAAGTGCTAGCCTCTGACTAACCAGACACTCATATCTGATTAGAAAATGGGCCCAAGTCCGACATACAGGGCCAGAAACTCCTGTGAGCAGTATTATAAATAGCTGCTTTTCTCCTCCTTTGTGTTGGTCTGGTCAATCACTGCCTGACACTCCCTGAAGACTTGGGAACCAGCCTCCAAACCAGGATTTCGATGAAAGCAGTGTTTAATAAAGTTTTGCCTCTAGATACTGATAAATGCCAAACTGCCTGGTTGCCAAATTGCCTGGCCACCCTTGACTACCCAGGTTCCACAATGGATGTGTGGGGATTGCTTTGTATCCAAAGACAAACATTAAAAACAAACAAACAATACTGCTGTATCTGGAAAGCTTCAGTCAATCTCTGTGCACTTGCAGGAGGAGGAGAAAACAACCCAATTAACTGGAATACATACTGATGTGGACCCATGGGAGCTCCTGGAGGAGAGGAATGTGGGTCCTTGGATGAGGGATATGGCAGTGATGATCTCCAGCTACTTGAAGTGACAGAGAAAAATTGTCTAGAAATAGACAGCAGACAGAATGTACAGGAATTCTGAAATTCTCTAAAGATCATTTGTGACAGTCATGTATTCATGTCAATTTCATGAATAGGAGACTAGGGGTGGAGTCTAGCTTGTCAATCTGGAGATAGCCAATGAGTAGCCAATAAAGCTTCTGTGTGGGCATGACTTTCTCCTGAGAATTCTGGGAAATCTCACGCTATTTCCCAATTGAAGAAGGGAGACTGGACTGGGTCTCTGAGAGACAAACTACTGACAAGACAAGATGACAGCATGCTGATAAATCTTGATTCCTGGAGAATGGAGGAGCCAGAGGAGAGGCCACATGGGCTTGCCCTGATGGAGCCAAACCTCTGGAGCCAGTGCTGAGATGCTTGGGAGGTTACAGGGAGACCCCTGGCAGCATTGAGATGTTTCTACTCTCGCTGGACACACCCACTGGCCAGTGATTGTCCTGGAGTCATTGCATGTACTTTGTAAGTCGGAAGGAGGCTTTCTAGACTGGTATCAGACATATGGGCTAATATCGGACTTGTATCCTTGGACTGGGTTGGGATGCTTTCTCAATGTTCCATTCCTCTTGTATGTAAACCTTTCCCTTATATCCATATGCATGTCTATGAATTTGTTTCTCTAGTCTACTAGGACTAACACGTCATTCTAACCAAACAAATGAAAAGCTAAAAATAATTCAGCAACTACAAATAAAAGTTCAAAAATTCAAAGAACAAAATATTAGAACTGGATACACTTCGAAAGATGAAAATAGAACAGATGAATAATCAGTGACTTTGAAGACAAATCTCTCAAGACTGAAATATAAGAAGATCAAGCCATAAAATGACCAAAACAGCTAAACATAAAAATTCTGTGAGATACCATGAAAGGAGCAGCTTACGTTTGATAAATATCTTAGAACAGAAAGATCAAATATTAACTGCAGAGAAAGTAGTTGAGAAAGTATCAAGGGAAAAGCTTCCCAGTATTCTGACAGAACATAAAATAGCTACTCAAAAAGCCCAAAGAACTCCAAACAGAATTGGTCCCAAAAGAAAATCACCAGGGCACATTATAGTTAAATTTTCCAACATCAAAGAAAAGGAAACAATCCTGAGATTAACACAGGCTAAAAGAACAACCACGCATACAGGTCAACCAGTTTCTCTATTGAACTCCTGTGGACAAGACGATAGATCCATATGTTCAAAATTTTGAAAGGAAACACTGCCCGCCGAGAATCCTACATTCAGTAAAAGTATCTCTTAAATTTAAAGGAGAAATAAAATCTTTTCTGATACAAAAAAAAAAGCCAAATTTGTACAAAGAAGGCCACATTTACAGAAAAATATTAAAAGGTGTACTTTGGACGGAGCATCCATGACAAAAAGAGACAGCAACCTAAAATAGCAGAGAAGACACTTTTATGGAGAAAACATGGTACTAAAGTAATACAAACTGAAACAGAACTATATGGATTCAAATAAGGAACCACAAATAACAGTTGCACAACAAAGACAGAAACAAACGAACCACAGAGGGGATAGAGTAGGTAATTAACAGTCACCAGAGAAAATATTGATCTGTTCATAAAAGACAACAAACTTCTTTGAATTTTGAAAAAAAACCCACAAAAGACAAATGCTTCTTGAAGAAAAAGTTAAAATGTCAGTAAAACAGAGATGAAAATCACATAAGCAAATTAAACATTAAGGAAAAAAAAAACACAAAGAGATTTGACAATACAGCTAATGAACAAAAGGAATGCAACCCAAAAAGTTATCATGGAAATTGAAACCAGTTTTACCATAAAAACATATTAAAAATGAGACCAATAAAACCATACTTATCAATAACAGCATTGAATGTAAATGTACAGAACTAATCAGTTAAGAAATTAAAAACTAACAGAATTGATAAGAAAGCTTAACCTTTAATATGCTGTTTTCAAGAAATATACTGTAGCTATGAAGATAGACTGAAAATCAAAGGATTGGCAAAAAAAAGGAAAATAGGAGTAGCAATATTAATCTCTGACAAAGTAGACATCAAAGTAAACATCATAATGAGAGACAAAGAAGGTCACACGATTATAATCGTGGAAGCTTTAATTGAACAAGAAACCATAATTAATATATACACACCAAATGAAGGGCCTTCAAAATACATTAATCAAAATCTTAAAGAAGAGGCAAATAGACTATAATATGATAATGCTAGGAAACTTCACACCATATTTGAGTAAAGATCAATCAGCTAGAAAGAAAATTAACAAAGATACAGAACTAAACAGCACAATTAATCAGCTTGATGTCTTAGACACATAAAAAACACTTCACACGCTTTTCTAGTGCTCACGACGCCTCCTCCAGAATGAATCACATTCCAGGCCATCATGCAAGCATGAGTAAATTGGAAAGCATTGAGATACGATGAACAATTTTTTTTAGACCACAGTTAGAGATCAGCCTTGCAAAATCAATGACATGGAAATTAAACAACACTTTACTTCAAAAGCATTGAGTAATTGAAGAAATGACATGATTAAAAGGTTCCTTGAAGCAAATGAGAATGAAAATATCAAATCTCTGGGACACAGTAAAAGCAATACTCAGAGGACAGTTTATTGCAATAACTGTACACATGAGAAAGGCAGAAAGAAGTAAACACCTTCACACATCAACTGCCACAATTGGGAAAAGATCAGCAAAATAAAGCCTCCAACACTAGAAGAAAAGAAATAATAGAGACTAAGGCAGAAATAAATGAATCATTATAAAAACTATAGAAAAAATCCAACAAGACAAGAAATTGGTTCTTCAAAAAGATTAACAAAATTTACAAACCACTGGCAAACATAACAAAGGAAAAAGAATGAGGAAAAGGTAAATTTTATGAATATGAAATGTAATGGTTGATATTACATCAGAACCAACTGAAATAAAAAATAATCACAGTGTTATGAAAATTATATTCCAGTACATTTGAAAACCTAGGAGAAATGCAAAATTTTCTAGAAATGCATTATCCACCTAAATTAGCACATACTGGTATAAATATTCTCAGCAAGCTTACAACACAAGACGAAATTGCTCTGATCCTAAAAAAATTCCCAACATCTGCTTGTACACCCATTTTTAATTCAGTGATTGTGTTGGGAAGGTGAGCATCATGGAATGCCAGATTGTTAGAACAAGGTGTTTTTGTGTTGAGAGAGTACTTGAGTCGAGGTCCAATGTCCATCTGTCACCTTAATTCTTAATATATAGTTATGAGTACGTCACTCCCTCAACGTAAAGACATTTTGCTCTCCTTGACTAACGTTCCAAGATGCTCACCTTCCCGACATGATCGCTGAAGACAAAAGGGTACAAAAGTAATTGTGGTGAATAAACCTGATGGTGTCCGGCTATTAAAAGATACATCATCTGGGGTCTTCAAGATTTGAAGATAAATAGGCAGCCGTCTAGCTGCCAAGGAACAAAGCCCACACGAAAGAAGCACACCAGCCTGTGTGATCATGAGGTGTCAATGGGATCAGGCATCTAAGAACAACAACAAAAAAAATCATCATTGTGAAAGAGGGGGAGTGTGGAGTGTTGACCCAAAATGCATCTGTAGGCAACCGGACATCTCCTTCCTGAAGGGTCGCCAGTCAGGGTGCAATGTAGCAACGATGAAACAATGACAGTTCTTTCTACCACCCAACCATCCCGATCCCAATTCTACTTTACAAATCTGACTAAACCAGAGCATGTACACTGGTACAGATAGGAACTGGAAACACAGGGGATCCAGGACAAGTGAATCCCTCAGGGCCAGTGGAGAGAATGGCGATACCAGTAGGGTGGAGAGCAGGTGGGGTAGAAAGGGGGAAACGATTACAAGGATCACCAGATAGCCCTCTCCTTGGGGGACAGACAACAGAAAAGTGGGTGGAGGGAGACATCAGACAGTGTAAGACGTGACAAAATAGTAATAATAATCTATAAATTATCAAGGGTTCGTGATAGAGAGAGCGCGGGGAGGTGGAAGGGGAAAAATAAGGAGCTGTTACCAAGGGCTCAAGTAGAAAGCAAATGGTTTGAGAATGACAATGGCGAGAAATGTATGAAAGTGCTTGACACAATGGATTTATGTATGAATTGTGATGAGTTGTACGAGCCCCAATAAAATGATGAAAAATATTAATAATAATTAAAGGATATGAGTTCATAGTTCTGTTCCCCTCTCATTTTGTACGTATATATATATATATGTATATATATTTGCATATGTAAATGCCAGAAGCTGATGGTGCCCAGCTATCAAAAGATACAGCATCTAGGGTCTTAAAGGCTTGAAGATAAACAAGCGGCCATCTAGCTCAGAAGCAACAGAGCCCACATGGAGGAAGCACCCCAGTCTGTGTGATCATGAGGTGTTGATGATACCAGGTATCAACGACCCAAAATAAAATCATACCCGATGTGAATGGGAGTAGGGGTGGCATGGAGTGGAGACCCAGTGCCCATCTGTAGGCAGTTGGACATCCCCTCACAGAGGGGCCACAGGGAAGAGATGAGCCAGTCGGGGTGCAGTATAGCACCGATAAAACATACAAGTTTCCTCTAGTTCATCGGTGCTTCTTTCACCCCACTATCATGACCTCAAATCTACCTTACAAATCAGATGAGACCAGACCATGCACACAGCTACAGATAAGAGCCAGCAACAGAGAGAATCTAGGATAGATAAATCCCTCAGGGCCAGCAAGGAGAGGAGAGATATGGAAGGATTAGGGGAGGGTGGGGGAATAGAGAACAAAGATCAAGTAGACTACCCTCCCAGGGGGATGAATAGCGGAAAGGTGGGTGAGGGGTTACGGAGCATGGTGTAAGGTATGAAAATAATAATGTATCACTTATCAAGTGTTCGTGGGGGAGGGAGGGCGGGAGAGGCAGAGAGAAGAAATGGGGAACTGATATCAGGGGCTCAAGTGGGAAGAGAATACTTTGAAAATGATGATGACTGCATATGTGCAAATGTGCTTTGCGCACTGGATGAATATATGGATTGCGATAAGAGATGGAAGAGCCCCCAATAAAAGGACGGGGAAAAGTGCACTTCTATTCAGCTACTAATAGTGTTATAAACAACAAATAACAATCGTAATGCAATGTAGAAGGATTGTACAAAACAGCTTTGTTGTTTAGATATGCTACAGCTTCCGGAGCACCGGCTCCTCTCGCTCTGTTTGAGCCGCTCTACCACCCCCCCCCACCCCCCAGGACTTTTTCTGTGGGTAACCACATGCAACCAAAAGGCCACGATCAAACATGCTGACATGTCTGGGGAGATGCCCAGGACTCGGTGGGGTACGCTACCCGGGCGCTGGAGAAATACAACATCGAGGACATTGCAGCCCACATCAAGGAGTTTGACAAGAAGTACAATCCCCCTTGGCACTGCCTTGTGGGCAGAAACTTTGGTAGCTATGTGACACATGAACTCAGCATTTCATCTATGTCTACCTGGACCAAGTGGCCCTCCTTCTGTTCAAATCTGGCTAAAGCATGGATTGTGCCCACACACCCAGTGACCCATCCAAAACCAAGGACTATTACCTAAATTCCGAATACTGGAGACTGGACTCTCCAGCTAGCTAAGGGAAGACCTCCTTCTGTACTCTTCTGTCGTGGTTGGCTATAAAGCAATTAGCACACTGGCTTACATTTATATTTATTTTCTATTCCATACTTTTCCCTGCCTCATGTTTTCTCTTTCCTCAGAATCCATTCCTTTCCCAAAAAATAATAAATCTGTTGGAGATTTTAAAAAACTTTGTTGTTTATACTTATATAATCCAAGATATTTACAATTATACTTATTACAATATTTCTATGATTAAAAATTATGATAAACACACACACAAATTTCCTACATCAAAAAGTCCAGGACCAAATGGTTTTGTTTTTGTTTTGTGTTTTGTGGGCATCACTGCCTCTGGTGGTCGTGGGAGCACCTGAGAGCCGCTCCTGAGAGCCACCACTGGATTTGAACCACCAAGCCCTCAGGCCACAGTCCTGCACTGAACCACTTATGCCACTGGGGCTCAGCCCCGACCAAATGGTTTTACTTGGGAATTCTACATCTAGAGATGAGCTGTGACTAATTCTACACCAAGTATTTCACAATTTATAAACAGACAATCTACAACCAAACTCATTTTATGAACCAAGTATAACCCTGAGGCAAAGACACATTACCAAAATTGAAAATTATAGACTAAACTCTGATAAATATAGCTGCCAAGATTTTCAGTTAGATTCTAGTTGAACAGAACTCCAACAGTGTCAAAAAAGAAGAGTTTGATATTAAAAAAACAGTCAATGCAATCCACCACATAAAATGAAACATAAGAGCCATGATTATATCAATTGATGTAGAAAAGACATTTAAGAAACACACATCGGGCTGAGCCCCGGTGGTGTAAGTGTTTGAGTGCCGGACTGCGGCCCTTAGGCTTGGCGGTTCAAATCCTGCGGCGGCTCTCAGGAGCAGTGCTGGGTAGCTCCCACAATCTCCAGAGAGCAGTGATGCCCCCCCACCGAAAAGAAACACCCATTATTGATAAAACAGTAAAATAGGGCTAAAAGGAAAATACCTCAACAAAAAGAGGCCATACGGGCTGAGCCCCGGTGGTGTAGTGGTTGTGCGCGGGACTGCGGCCCACTGGGACGGAGGTTCAATTCCAGCAGTGGGGCTGGGCCTCCTACTCCCACCGCCCGAGGGCAGTGATGCCTTAAAAAAAAAACAAAACAAAAATTAAAAAACAAAGCAAAAAGAGGCCATATGTGCCAAACCAATGACCAACACTTCACTTAATGGAAAGAAATTGAAAAGACTGACCCCCACTAAACAGAAACTAGACAGGGTTGCCCTTTATCACCACTCCTGTTTAATATAGTGCTGGAAGCCTTAGCCAGAGCTATAAAAAGAAATCTAGAGAAAACTACACCTTAATAAGAAAAATGCAAATAGCTCATTCAAAATAATGGGCCCAACACATGACCACACAGTTTACTGAAGATGACATCCAAGCAGTCAGCAACCATATAAAGAAATGTTAATTCATTAGCAAGAAAAGAAATACAAATTAAAGCAACAGTAGGATATCACCTCACACTGACAATCTTTGCCACAGCAACACAAAATAATAAATGCTGGAGAGGATGTGGAGAGATTGAAATATTCATACATTGCTGGTGGGACTGTAAAATTTTACAACCACTGTGGAAATCCATATAGTGCTTCCTTAAGCAAATGCAACTACCTCTACTGGATGTACACTGTAAAGAAATGAAGAACACAACACAGTCATGTTTACAGAAGCAGTTTCCATAATAGTAAAAAGATGGGAACAGCCCAAAAGTCCTATTAGAGAAGAGTGCATAAATAAGTTCTGGTACATGCTCACAGGTATTTTATGCATCAATTAGAAAAATGACTGTTTTGTCAAGCACTGCAAGACATGGACAAAGTAGAGAATTTAGAATTTATAAATTATCAGTTTCATGAGGGTGGGAGGGGGAAATGAGCTGATAATAAGGAGGCAAGTAGAAAGAAATGTTTCGAAAATGATGGCAACAAATGTACAAAGGTGCTTGACACAATAGATGGATGGATTGTGATAAGAACTCTAAGAGCCCTCAATAAAATGATTTAAAAAGGAAAGCACATCTACTGAGGGTCAGGTTTATTCACCACTTCAGATACATATTTAAATAAAATAAAATTCATGAAAAAGAAAAAATGTAAAAAGTAGAGAACAGAATGATTAGCAAAGTTAATCTTATAAAGATAAATGTAATGACACAGTATTATAATGAAAACAATGAAAAATGACTTTCACACCAAAGGATAAGACTTTTAAAACTCAGAGAAGCCCAGGGACAAGATTGAGAGTCATTAGAGGGGAGTCAATTCTGGAGGGAGGGAGAGAGAGAAGAAGAATGGAAGGAGGAACAAAAGGATCACATTTATGGGGGGTTTCAATGGATACCTTTACTGATTTGATTTGATGAGGTATGCTATGCAACTGCAAAGAATAATGTTTTTCTTTAAAAACCAAAAGAAGTACGTAAAATGAAGTTAATTTTTTTAATAGAGTGAATGTTCATATTGATCTGAGTGGGTTTAGCATATAAAAGCAGGAAAGGTACAACTGAAGTGAACTTGAATTCCTTAGGAATACACAAGTTCATTTCAAACAAAGGGGGAAAAAAGAGTAGCGGTAACACATGATGACTTAATGAATAAAACAGCCATGAGCCCATAGGGACCTTTGGCTCCAACAGGTTAGGCCAGGGAGAGATCAAGATACAGTACACTCTGCACAAGAGTTGTCTAAGGCAGAGAGCACAGAGACAGTATCACGGACCTTTGTGTGCTTACAGACCGCCTGGGGAGATGTTCACGGGCAAACTGTGATTCAGTGGTCTGATGATTCAGCAGACCTGGAGTTTTCTATTTCTACCAGACTTCCGGATGACTATGGAACCAGATGACCATGGAACTGGTTGTCGGTGGAAATAAAAATACTAATGGATGCCACAAGTCCCTGGCTGGCACAGATAGTTGACATGTTTGAGAGGCTGGGCATTTATGTCCACCCAGAGACGCCACAGTCGAAAGGCTTTTTGTAAAATTCGTCATTGAAAACCCTGGAGAGTGCAATTCTGTGACACACATGGAGCTGCCTGGAGGTGGGTTGGATTCCATGACAACTGGATAAAAGCCCTGGTCATTCCCACAATGCAAACGTTTATTGTATAACCCTCTAGAAAAATGTTACTTGTGTAGTTTAATAAGAACCCCGTTAGCATAGTGGTTGCGTGTTAAACTGTGAACCGCAGGTTGGCCGTCAGAAATCACCTACCACTTCGTGGGAGAAAGACAGGGATTTCCACTCCTGCGGAGAGTTACAGTCTGAGAAACCCACCGGGGTGGTCCCACGCTCCTAGCGTTCCGATGAGTCGGCATCAGCTTGATGGCAGTGAGCACAGTTTACTATTACAGGGAACAAATGAAGCTATAGATAACCACATATATATTGTTATTTGCATGTTTTTAATTATACAATTTTAGGATCAAGATCTCTATAAGTTACAGCAAATGTTTGCTATAATTAGAAGTTCATCTCCTTTTTTCTTTTTGAAAGCATTTTATTGGGGGCTTGTACAACTCTTATCACAATCCATACAGTGCCCCTGTGTCAAACACATTTGTACATTTGTTGCCATCATCATTTTCAGAACAGTTTCCTTCTACTTGAGCCCTTGGTATCTGCTGCTCATATGCCCCCTCCCTCCCCCACTATCCCTCCCTCATGAACACTTGATAATTTATAAATTATTATTTTTCATGTCTAAACACAGACCAGTGTCAACTT
The DNA here is from genome assembly GCA_004026705.1 of Nesogale talazaci. Classification (NCBI taxonomy): domain Eukaryota; kingdom Metazoa; phylum Chordata; class Mammalia; order Afrosoricida; family Tenrecidae; genus Nesogale; species Nesogale talazaci. The sequence goes on from PVJH01012212.1 coordinate 44,903, forward strand.
TCACCCACTTTTCTGTTGTCCACATCACTCAGGGAGGGGGTAATATATAGATCATTGTGATCCGTTTCCCCTCTGCCCCCTCTTCCCCTTACCCTCTTGTTATCAAATACATTTTTAAAGCAAAGAGAAATCTATGTTCAGGCCTACTACATTGTGTGTTCATTTGTTGTTTTAGAAGGATTACTATAAGAGCTGTTTCAAAAAATGAAATCTTTTAAAACTAATGTGACATTAGATCCGTTATGGTGGATCAGTTTATAAGATAGAAGAAGTTGGTGAATTTGTCACCTCCAAAATGTGAAGTTCTGCCCTCAAGCTAATGGGCCTGATCAATTATCACTCCAAGTCTAGTAGAGAGAATTGACAATTGTTAGCACGCAGGAGGGAATTCACAGAGGGACACTATATTACTCCCAGACAGCCCGGATGAGCCCTGGTGCATAGTGGGGTATGCATTAGATATGCATTAGACTGTTTACCATGGGCCAGTAGGGAAAAACCACTCCCCAGGAGAAAGATGAGATTTTTTTTACTCTCTTGAAGCATTTACAGTCTTGGAAACCCACAAAGACAGTGTATAGTACTTAGGGATTATGTCAACTAGACACTCTTGGCTAGGGGTGGAGTCAAACCTGTCCATCAAGTCATAGCCTGATGACACTTCCTTCATGACCTAAGTCTTTTGTACAAGAGCAAGAACAGAGATGATCTTTCTCTGCCCCTCCATCCCCTTCTCCCTGCCTGTTATCCTGCTTCCTGCTTGACCTTTCTGCATCACCAGCTTGCAGTTGTGTGAGTCTGAAAAGGATCTTAACTTGCATTGAACTTGTGGGCTTGAGTTGCCTGGGCTGGGATGCCTTCTTTTGATATAAGATCACTTGAGGATACAAATTCAGTGTCATTGAATTTGTTCCTCTAGACAACTTGGCCTACCACAGGCAGTTCTACCTTGTCCTATAAGGTAGCTGTGAATTGAAACTTAATCGATGGCAGTGAGTTTTTGAGTTGGGTAATAGAAACCTGCACTCAACCTTTCTTCTGAGTAAGTAATCAATCAATGATGGGAAAAATGATCTGAGATCCATCCCAGTGTCATGCATTTGGAAGAATACAACACACCCTGTGTGTTAGTCCGGGTACTCTAGAAAAACAACTTCATAAACACTCATATGTGTATAAGAAAGAGGTTTATATACAAGAGCCACTGTACATTAAGAAAACATCCCAACCCAGTGCAGTCTAAGATCATAAGTCCGATATCAGCCCATATGTCCAACAGCAATCCATAAAGTCCTCTCCAGACTCATGAAGCACATGAAGCTCATGATGCCCAATGCTAGACGACCACAAGTCAGTGGGTAGAAAGTCTTTGGATCCAGTGGTGGTGTAAGCGTCTCAGAGCGCTGGCAGGAGTCTCCACATGTCTTATCTAGGTCCAGGTTTCTGGCCACATCAGGGTAGGTTCATGTGACTTCTGTTCAGGGATGTCTCCCAGAAAGCGAACCTTGTCAGTTGAGTGTCTCCAGGGGAGTGAATTGTGAGAGAGAGAGAGAGTGTCTCCTGCCTCCAAGAAGGAATTACCCCATTTCCCAGAATTCTCAGGAGAAGGCCATGCCCACACAGAGGTCTCATTGCCTATTTCCAGATTGATAGACTAGACTTCAGCCCTATACTCTTTTTTTTTCTTCTTTTTTTAAAAATCATTTTATTGGGGCTCATACATTGTTTCTCACAATACATAACCCCTGTACTCTTAATCCTCAAATTGACACCAGATTGGGGCTGAGCCCCGGCGGTTTAGTGGTTGTGTGTAGGACTGCAGCCCACTCGGTTGGCGGTTCAAATCCAGCAGCAGCAGTTCTCCAGGAGCAAGGCTGGGCCTCCTACTCCCACCAGAGGGCAGTGATCCCCCCCCCCCCAAATTGACACCAGATTAGGTGACTGCTACACCCTGCATAGCAGCACTCTTGGGGGAAAAAAATCACCTGAATTTAATCACATGAAATTTATTAATCAGGTGAATTCAGAATGTGAGACACTGTCCAAGTGACTGGTTTATAATTTTTTAAAAATATCAATATCATGAGAGACCAAAATAAATAAGCAAATACAAAAATAAATAAGCTTGAGGTCAGAGGAATAATCAGGATTAAAGGGGACCAGAGACCGGGCAATCAAAAGCAATATGCGAACCACATGGAGGTCCTCGACTGGGGCCTTTGGGGGACAACAAGGGATCTGGGACCACTATGAGTCAGTGAACTTGGTTTTGATTTGGAGAGATATTTGAATATTTGGAGTAATATGTATTAAACATTATCAAATATTGTTGCGAGTATCTAGAAGAATGTTCTTATTCCTAGGGAACATGCTGGCATATTTAGGGGTAAAATATTTGAAGATGAACAGACTTGATTGACTGCAATTTACTTACCAGGGCAAACAAACCAATGACTCAACCAGACGATAGATAGAAACATAAAGCAAATAGGTCAAATGTTGGGAGGGGGCGTACTGGATGAGGCACTCACTGAGTGCTGGGGCTGGACAGTCTGCTTTTCCCTTGACTCTCTCTCTAGTATGGTCTGCCATGCTTGACCAGTGTGGTGGTAGCACATTGGAGACCACCAAGGGGTCCTCAAATTTTTAAACAAAGGGTCACTTCACTGTCCCTCAGACCATTGGAGGGCCAGACTATAGTTAAAACAAACAAACTATGAACAAATTCACCGTGGGCCCGGGATGAGTCAGCTTCTAAACAGAACAGGGGCAATGGCAAAAACATCCAGCGGGCCAGATAAATGTTCTCGATGGGCCACATGTGGCCTGCGGGCCATAATTTGAGGACCCCTGGCCTAGACTCTCCTCGGGGCCCCATGGAGCCAGTGAGATGGCTCAGACTGGGCACCATCCTTGCCCTCAGGACATGGAGGCCAGCAACCCCAGCCCTAGAGAGAGTGCCTCTCCTATTGGGGAGCAGGGGCAGCTGGTGCTGGGAAGAGGGATCTGGAGGAGGAAGGAGGATGCTGGGTGTGTCTGGGTCCTCACAGAGTGCCCACCAGCCTGTTTCCAGGCCACTGCATTCCCTGTGTCCCCAATAACTCAAGGCCTCCCTTGTGTAATCACAGTCCCACCTGCCTGTGGTCTAGACATTGAGGGTCCAGTGGGCAGGACAGGCAGGTATGCAGGACTCTTACCCCTTCACCTGTCGGGGTGTCCATCTCTGTTTGCCCACATGGACCTTGGCCTTGCTTCAGGCCTGTCCTCTCAGGAGTTAGGTCCTCTTGAGTCTTCCACTGTCACCCAAACTTCCAAAAATCTTCCTGCTTCCAGTGGTAGTCGCCACACCTGCTGCCCCTCTAGTCTCTGTCTTCCTAGGCAAGGACTCCAGGCCTGAGATGGTGCAGGACCCCCGGATACCAGGGCAGAAAGAACAGAGGATCTGTATCTGTTCTCAGCCCCAACTGGCACAACTCTGCACAAGAGAAGGTCACAGAGAGGCAACCAGGGAACCATCCTATTTGGGGCAGGTGGGCACTGGAGACAGGGGCTGGGTCTATGAGGGGTGTCTGGGGAGCTGGATTCTGGGCTCCCCCCTCCTGACTGTGATTCTTAGGCTGTCTTCTTCAGAGCCTGATCCACAGGAAATCCTGGCTAAGTGTCGCACTGTGGCCTCTTTCTGCCCATCTGCCCCCACCTCTCTGGGGAGCAAGAGGTACAAGGGTGTGCATCCTGTCTCCGCCCCCCACCCCCCCAGCCACAGCCTCTTCTGGGGAGGAAGAGATGGGGTGGTGACACCCAGCCAACCCTCCGTGCTCTAGCGATTCTGACCTTTCTTGCGCCAGCTAACAAGTGCTGGGGAGATGCTACGGAAGGTGAAGGTGAGCTGTGTCCTCCGGGCAGTGGGTGTCCCAAAGGGGCATGAGCTGGATAGGATCCTCTGCGTGCAGACCAGGGTCTGTGTAGGAGGTACATTTGTGGGGACTCTGGGTAGGTCCTGCAGGCTGGGGTACAGCTACGGCGGCCACCTGTGTGCCGGGAGAGAAACTACCAGGGCCTCTTGCTGCCCCAGACTGGGAATATGGGGTCTTCTGATCAGTACTGAGGCCCAGGGTGGGGACAAGGATATGGCAGGCCCCCCAGGTCTTTGCTTCAAGGCCTCCCCCTCTCTGGGGACCCTAAAACACTCCTGCCCTCCTACCCGACCAGCCTCTTGGACATTAAACTTTGTGAACAAAGGTCTGGAGTCTTTGTTGGGGACCTGAAGAAGAAAGTTGGTGCTGTAATTCGCTCAAGGCCTTGGGGAGAAGGGAACAGGCCGGGACACGGTGTCTTCTTATAACCTCTTGCAGTCCTCTGAAGGCCATGCCCCCTGCCTGCTGGGAAGTGTCTCTGTGAAACCTGGTCTTGATTCCTCCTAAGGGACAGCACAGAGCAGGACCGCCCCCTTGGGCAGGTTTGAATCTTCTGGCCTTCTCTGCTCTGGGGGCCTGTCTAGGCCATCTGGACGCCTGTAGTTAGCTGGGCTGATCCCAGAACCTTCCATTAGGACTCTGGAACTGTGAGAGGTCAGGGAAGGGCCACTCCTCCCCACCCTCCTCCACAGCCCCTGCAGCCACTGCTCCTGCCAAGCCAGCCCCTGACTACCAGCGTCTTACTCGTCCTGAGAGACCCTTGGGATAGGAGTGGGGGTGGGAGGAGGTGCCAACACACCCGAGTCTCTGAAAGGTTGAGCTGTGTCTGGCTTCTGAGAAAGGAAGTGGGCAGACACCCTGTCCCCCCAGCCACCAGCACCGTCTCTCTCTGCCCTTCCCTGGATCTGTCTCCGTCGGAAGCACTGCAGCCCTGCTCAGACCTGGCCTCCTCTGGGGCTGTGATGAGGGAGGCTGACAGGGGTGACCTGCATGGCTCTGATGAGGCTTCCTGGACAGCTGGTTCTGCCCCACAGACCCTCTCCCTCTGTGTTACTGTGCCGACTGAGTTGTTTTGTGGTGGATGTATGCCCAACCTCTGCCTGCATGACTGGAAGGGCTTCCCTTCATATCCATCAGACATGCACAATAAGTATAAGTACCCTAACTTCTCCTCCCTTCACACGCCACCTCCCCTTTGAAGTAACTCTGGGCCCACGGCTCTCTGCTGTACCTCACTGCCCACCCTTCAGAACTCTGCTTCACCTTGCCTTCCCTGACCTCAGTGGGGAGTCTCCATGTCCTGGCTCCTCTTCTTGGCCGTAGAGTAGAGAACTGGTGTGTGTGTGTGTGTGTGTGTGTGTGTGTGTGTGTGTGTGTGGTGCGCGCGCACACACATCTGCATGTGTGTACAATGGATGCATGGGGCCAAAATGTGCATCAAACTGATGATCCAGTTCCCCATCAAAAGTTAGAAAAAAGAAATAATGGGATTGTTCTACGAAATGTTTAGAATCTCCTAGCATGATTGTGTGCGTGTGTAACTATGCATTGATGAGGGGGCTTCACAATTTTGTGGAGAAATGGAATGAAAAGATTACGGATTTTTTTTCCCCAATCATTTCTGAAGTCCTCTCGCCCTGCCCTGCCCTGCCTCGCCCCAGTAAGTGTGTGTGTGTGTGTGTGTGTGTGTGTGTGTGTGTATGTGTGTGTGTGTGCCTCTGCTTCCTGAGAAGGGTGGGTGCTGGCGAGGACGGCTGAGGCCTGAAGAGAACAGCCTGTGACCCCGCCCACCCGCCCGCCAGGGTGGGGACAGACACCCGGGTGACCGACAGTCCGTAGGTAGGTAGCATGGGGAAAGTGGGCATGGCCTGGTAACTAGAGGGGGCCGTGTCAAAGACCTTCTCTCCACACAAGAAGAGTGCTTTTCCAGAGTGCAGCATTTGGTTTGGGTTGCCCTGTGGGGGGACAGGTGGCACCTGAAGCCCGCAATGCTCTGCCTGACCTGTTCTCCCTCCTGAGGGCATCCAGGGGACTGCCTGGGCGTGTGCATTCTTGTGTCTGTAAAGTTAGGGGTGACTCAGGCCAAAGTTGCCATACGTTTATCAAGCACTTCCCTAAACTGGCTACCTGTGGTTTCAAAATGTGTTGCCAGGTGACATCTTAAACAAGGTACCCAGTAATTTGGGGTGGGCCTACTTTTCTCCTGTCCCTCTCCTCTGGTCTGGGCTCCTGTGATTCTCCCTGCACATTACAGTTCTGTGGACACCTTGGGCCCACCATGATCACCCCAATTCTGAGGTAGGCACAGGGGAGCTAAGCTGTTAGCCTGAGATCATGCAGCTAATTAATAAATACTCAGTTTTACTGCCTTTAAAAGGGACCCCAAACTCATGGTAGCAGAATACTAGTTCTAATCTTAATTAGGGTAGCTTACCTTGAAGCAAGGAAGCCTGACGGTGGCATAGTGATTACTCATTGGACTTGTAACTGCAAGGCCAACAGTTTGAAACCACCAGATGCTCCCCAAGAGAAATATGGGGCTTTTTACTCCCATAAAGAGTTAGTCTCAGAAAGGGCTGAGCCCCGGGGGCGTAGTGGTTGTGTGCCGGCCTGCGGCCCATTGGGTTGGCGGTTCAAATCCAGCAGTAGCTCTCCAGGAGCAAGGCTGAGTCTCCTACTCCCACCAGAAGGCAGTGATGCCAAAATAAATAAATAAATAAAAAGACTTAGTCTCAGAAACTCACAGGGGCAGTTCTATCATATAGAGTCACTGCTAGTCACATCAACTCAGTGGCAGTGAGTTTGTTTTTTTTTTTTTAATTTACCTTTATGGAGTGGTCTCAGTATGCCAGGACTCTGCCAAGCACTTTAGGCCCATATTCCTCCCATTTTGCACGAGAAGACTGGGATTAAGACACAGTGTTATGCTTTGGGATTTGTGGTAATCTTGGGTGGGGGTGTAGACGTAAGGGCATACTGTCCCTCAATGGCTTTGCTCCCCACCACATTGGCTGCAGCCAAGGCCCCTCCTGACCAAGTATCTGATGAGACAGCTGTGTGATCTGTATGCTTGTGGGACGACTTCTCCCCCTCCCATCCCGCTTCTCTTCTTCAACATCCTTCATGACCTCTGGTCAGCTCTGTTGTTAGGTACCATTGTCTGCAAGGTGTCATTATGCACAGCAGAATGAGGTACTATTCTATCCTGCGCCATTCCCATAATCTTTATTATGTTGTACCAATGGTTACAGCCAGAGTGTCATTTGAGCTTGTTGAAGGTCTTCCTCTAAGCAAGATGTCCTTCTCCAGGGACTGGTCCTTTCCCTAAACATGATATTCTTCTCTGGGATCTGGTTCCTCCAAATAACATTCCCAAAGTACAGGAGATAAGTCTCATGCCATCCTCACTTCTAAGGAGAATCTAGATATACTTCTTCCAAGATAGACTTGCTCATTCTGCTACCAGTCCAAGATATATTCAGTATTCTTTTTCAGTACCATAATTCAAATGCATCAATTCTTCTATCCATTGTCTTCTTCCTCCTTCCTTCTTCGTTATCTTATCCTTATTCATTCTTATCCTTTACTGATTCACTGTTAGTTTTTGCATATGAAGAGACTGCATATGAAATGACTTTGTAGGAGGTGACTGAAATTTTTAATGCATGAGTCAGGTGCACTTTTAGTGCTCAAAGTGACATCTTTACCCTTTAACATGTTAAAGAGGTATTTTGCAGCAGATTTTCCCAATATAGTGTATTTTTTAATTTAAAATTTGTTATTGTCATAATTTACATTTCATACAATTTAATCACACAATCATATTAAGAAGAGTTGTGCAATCACCACCACAATCTATTTCAAAACATTTTCTTTTCATACTCATTGTTGTTAGCGCCTCGTTTCCCCACACCCTCTCCTGACATGCTCCTAGGGATGATGCATGCAGTCACTGCATTGATACAGTTACATACAGTTACCTGGATTTCATATGTAAACACGCACACAAAACCCAAACAGGATGCAAACAAACAAACAAACACATCAACAACCATGACAACACAAAACAAAAACCTTAATCAAAAAAATAGAAAATATTATAAAAGGAAGCAACTTTAAAATGGGTCAAAAGGCAGAGGACATGTGTTGCATTTTAATCTGACTAACTCTGCCATAATCCACTTTCCAGTGCTCTTTGTCTGGAAGCTTACTCCACATGGGGACCCTGTCAAAAGATTTTGGGCTTCCACTGACATCAACGTACATCTGCAAACTTAAATTTTGTTATGTTCCCTCCTTCACATTTGGATTCTGTTCTTTGCGATCTTTGCATAACACAGGTTGATGTGTGTCTTCCATGTGGACTTAGTTAATGCCTCACTTCAATAGCTGTATGCCCAGCAAAGGTATTCTTGGGCATATGCTATTTCTATTCCCAGTTGTTTTAGATGGCTTTCCACAATAGGTGTACATATTTATAATCCCACCTGTGTTTAAGATTTCCTGTCTCTCTGAATCTTTTCCAACATTTGTTTTCTTTCTCTGCCTTTTCCAGCATTAGGCTATTGTTGTGGATGTAAGGTACTATCTGATGGTTGTTTTGATTTGCATATCTCAGATGGCTAGTGAGAATATACTCATGAATCATTCGAGTATCATCCCTTGTGAATTGTCTATGCCCTTTGTCCAATGTTCAATTAGACTCATGTGTAAGAAAGAGCTTTATTAAATGTTTGGGAAAAGATGATGACAATACACATACAGATGTATTGGACACAATAGATATATGTATGGATTATGATAAGGCCTGTAAGAGCCCCCAATAAAATAGATCATAAATAAACAAATAAATAATAAAAATGGGGGTGTGGGGATAAAGAGCTTTATATAAGCAGTTGAATATTGAGAAATGCTCCAACCCAATCCAGATCAAGTCCATAAGTCTGATAATAGCTCATATGTTCAATACCAATCTATAAAGTCCTCTTCACACTCACAAAACACATGAAATGTTACTGAATGCAGAAAGATCACAGACTAGTGGGTGGAAAGTTTTTGTGGATCCAGTGGCATTGTAAGCATCTCAGCACTGGCAGGGGTCCCCATGTGGTTCCTCCAGCTTGGTGTACTAGCAGAGTTCCATGTGTCTAGTCAGCTGTAATGTCTCCCAGGGAGTTAGCAGAGAGGAGGAAATACAGGAGTTCCCAGAATCCTCAGGAGAAGGCAATCCCCAGATAGAGGCCTCATTGGCTATACAGTGATTGACAGGCTAGACTCCACCCTTACATTCTTAATCCTCTCAAATTGACACATGATTATATAACTATGATGGTTCCTTTGTCCAATGTGTCATTGCTAAATATTTTTTCCCAATTTGTGGACCCTTGTTTTACTCTGTTGAGGAAGTTTTTTGCTGTGTGTGTGTGTTTTATTTTTAATAGGTCGAAGTCATCTATTTTTCCTTCCTCTGTGTGTGCTTCATTTCTAAGATTTGGGAGACTGTGTATGCCAGGTAATAGGGCCCAAAGTTTGTGCCACTTTTCTCATTGGTGATCCTTATAGTTCAGGAGTTTACATGTAGAGCTTTACAATGAAGTTTAGTTCATACTGAAAGCTGCAGTCTTTGATCTTCAGGAGTAAATGGCTCAAGGTCTCTTGAATTTCAACAAGAAAAGTTGTGTCTGTTGCCTGTCTATGTCAGGTTGTTAATCAACCTCTCTCTAGTCCTAATGCCATGCCTCCCCACTTAGTACAGTTTACCTGATGATTTGCTTAGCATACAGACTGAATAAGTAGAGTGGAAAAATGTTCTTTTGATGTGCATTCCTGATCTTAAACCATGTGATATTCCCTTGTTCTGTTTGAGTGAAGGACTTGTGGTTCATGTACAGATTCCCCATGGACACGTGAAGTGTTTCCATTTTTTGCAATGCATAGTTTGCTATAATCTACCCAGCTGAATGCCTTTGTGTGGTTATGTAAATGCAGGTAAGCATATTTCTGGTCTTCTTTGCTTTTCATTAGGGTTCATCTAAGTCAACAGTGGCATCCCTTATACAAAGTTCTCCTCGAATCGAGCTTGAATTTCTGCCAGCCCTCCATGGATGGATTACCACAATTGTTTTTAAGTTTTCTTCACCAAAATTTTACTTGTGTGTGATGTCTATGATTTTGTTCAATAGTTTCAACCTACTGCAGGTTCACCTTTCTTTGGATCATCTTCCATTAGTAATAAGGTGGCTCTCTTCCATTTGATTGGCGCTATGAGTTCTAAATTATTTACACCTCGTACAGAATACTTCAGTGCCGCACCAGTTTGTTGTAGCATTCAGTAAATTCCTAGGAGCATGTTTTTTGTTTTGTTTTTTTTTGCCAATGCTTTCAGTGCAGCGTGGGCTTCTTTTATCAGTACCGTTGGTCTTTGATCATACGCTTCCTCTTGAAATGGTTGGCATTCATCCATCATTTTTGCTACCATGACTCTATGCATCCTCTTCATCCTTTTTGCTTTTCCCTTGTTGTTGTTCGGTGTCATTTTGTGCTTTTCCACTCCTAGCTACCTTGACACTGTGTGCAACAGAAGGAAAAAGTACTTGAGCTATCCTCAAGTTGTTACTGACGCCTGTTATTGCAGCAAATATTTCTGTTCGTCTCACTTGGGGCCTTTCTCTTTTTCTACTTTACCAAGGAACTCGTCCCTCCTGGTTACACGTCTACAGTACTTGAGACGGAGTCTCATTGTGTATGGTTAAAGAGTGTGTACAGTTGTCAAAGGGGTGGTCTGTGATGCTGAAAGTGTACGTCAACTACATACTTCTGGGTGATGCTCGTGGTGGAACCTAATCTATTAATCAGGATCACGACACTTCCTCCAGGTGTGGTCCTTTTAATAAGAGGGAGACCAAGTCGAGCAGAACTCTCTTTGACCCTTCACCGTCTGCTGGACCTGGAGCCTGCGCCTGGTTCTTTAGTTTCCTGTTGTGTCGGCTCTTCTTGTGTCACCGCCACGATCCATTGCGGATTGTCAACGCTGGATTAATTTGCCTCTGCAGCCACTAACCTGCTTTCTGTTTGTCCTCTGCCACCACTACGCAGTCAGGAAAATCCTGACTTGAACTGAGTCTACTCACCTACTTCTGCAATTGTGTAAGCCATTTCTCAATATACATCTTTTTCTGTATATAAACACATACAATGTTGCTGGTTTTACTTCTCAAGGAAACCCAAGCTAACACATATATGTAGAGAATCCCTGTAAATGGCACAGACACTTCAATAACTTTTCCTGATATGTTGAAACCACACTAATATTTTCCTTAACACCTGGTTTTTAATAATCAAGCACATACTACAGTTCAGCATTTATAAGTTTTAATGTCTATTATTACAAAGACCTTCAAGCTGAGAAATTGTATACTTCAAAAGATCCTCTAAAAAGAAATAAAACTTATGTGTTTTGTTAAACCATTTAGAAGCTCTCACTTATCAAATAACTAAAATCACAAGAGCAGATAAGTAGGAGTTTATCTAAAGTATTATTTCCAACAATAAGGTCTCTTTTACTCGATCTAGCAAAGAGAAATATTTCACATATGAGTCAGTATTCTATTTAGAATGTTTGCCAATATATTTGTTTATTTGTTTTAATGTTCTCCTATTCCACATACCATTGGAAGCTCTCATGATTAATTATCTAGATAAAAAGCAGAAGAAAAGCACAGATAATCATTTGTCAAAGAGAACCAGTTCACTTTGAAAAATAAAAAGGAACTACAAAGAATAGTATATATAATAGTATATACAAGATCCAAATACTGGTATTTAAATTTCTTTGAAGAACTTTATGTTTCAGTAATTAACACACTGCAGACATCCTGAGTTTACTAGTGTTTATAGTTTAATGCAAAAAAAAATCCATTGCTTCTTCTTCAAGAAAACACCAAGTGGCGGATGATGACAGTGCAGCAGCGGGAGGGCCTGGGGGGCCTGGGGGCCGGGGAGCGGGAGCTCGCGGCGGCTTCGGCAGCGGCTTGTGATGACGGTCGGGGCCGTGGACGAGGTCTCGGCGCTGCAGAGGCAAAGCCGAGGACAAGGAGTGGCTCCCTGTCACCAAGCTGGTCGTCTGGTCAAGGACATGAAGATCAAGTTCCTGGAGGAGGTCTACCTGTTCTCCCTCCCCATCAAGGAGTCGGAGATCATCGACTTCTTCCTGGGGATGGCCCAGAAGGACGAGGTCCCGAAGATCATGCCTGTGCAGAAGCAGACCCGTGCCGGTCAGCGGACCCGGTTCAAGGCCTTTGTCGCCATCGGTGACTACAACGGCCATGTTGGTCTGGGTGTCAAGTGCTCCAAGGTAGTGGCCACCCCCATCTGCAGGGCCATCATCCCTGGCCAAGCTGTCCATTGTCCCCGTGCGGAGGGGCTACTGGGGGAAGAAAATCGGCAATCCCCACACGGTCCCCTGCAAGGTGACCGGCCACTGTGGGTCTGGGCTGGTGCGCCTCATCCCTGCCCCCAGGGGCACTGGCATCGTCTCAGCCCCTGTGCCCAAGAAGCTGATGATGGTGGCAGGGATTAATGACTGCTACACCTCAGCTAGGGGCTGCACAGCCACCCTGGGCAATTTCGCCAAAGCCACCTTTGATGCCATCTCCAAGACCTACAGCTAGCTGACCCCTGACCTCTGGAAAGAGACGGTGTTCACCAAGTCTCCCTACCAGGAATTCACTGACCATCTTGTGAAGACCCACACCGGAGTCTCTGTGCAGAGAACCCGGGCTCCAGCTGTGGCTACCACATAGTTGATTTTATATAATAAAGTGAATTGAGCCTTAAAAAAAAAACCCATTTATGGTTTGATGGAAAAAAAAAAAAAACAAACAAAACTAACAGCTGAAACACTTGGGGAAATTGGTTAAAAAAATACCCAGTCTTTAATGTGTTGAGAGAAAGAAGACATAAAGACTTTATTTACGATGAGAAGCCTATTACAGATCATGCTGTCAAGTAATAGTTCACTTAGTGTTTTGCTCCGTTGGGATTCAGGTTTGAAAAGGGCATCACATCCCTTGATCACATCCACTAAAATCAGGTCATATAAATTAACACTGATTATTTACTATTCCCTGCATCGGCCCACTGACAGCCTTTGTCAAGTGCACTGACCGGGAACATTTTCACCTTGTATTCAGGCAAGTTTTTGAAGACAGCCAATACAACCAGATCACTTCCCAAACATTCCACTTACATCTTACATTCAAGAAACACACAAACATGTGTTTTATTAAAAGCCACATTAAAAAAAGAAAGAGAAAGAAAAGCCACATGATATCTAATGGAAGCAGTACCATGGAAGTGCCTGAGCCCCGTTTACTCTTGCATACGGTGCTTTCTTGTCGCAGAACCCCGGTGCTAACCCTCAGTTTTAAGACCACTTTTGCTGAGATGCTTAACCACGCTAACTCAGTCCCATCCGCAAAGAAGCTTCCCTTTGGGATCTGTCTTATCCACCTGTTTGCTTTTCTGGGCTTTTGAAAGTTTGTTGGTTCTTTTTTTTTTTTTTAGTGCCTTTATTTTTTTTTAATCCTTTTATTGGGGCCTCCTACAACTCTTATCACAATCCATCCATCCATCCATTGTGTCAGGCACATTTGTACATTTGTTGCCATCATCATTTTGAAAACATTTTCTACTTTAGTCCTTGGTATTAGCGTCTCATTTTCCCCCTCCCTCTCTCCCTCCCGAACCCTGGATAATTTAGACTTTTTTTTCATGTCTTACACTGACTGATGACTCTCTTCACCCACTTTTCTGTGGTTCATCCCCCTGAGAGAGGGTTATATGTAGATCATTGTGATTCATTCCCCTTATCTCCCCCACCCCATCCTTTTCCCCTCCTGGTATGGCTTTTCTCAATTTTGGTCCTGAGGAGTTTGGGTTCCCTGTGTTTCCAGCTCATAGATATACTCATGTACATGCTCTGGTTTAGCCAGATTTGTAAGGTAGGATAGGAGTCATGCTAGTGGGTGGGAAGAAGCATTAAAGAAGTAGAAGAGAGTTGTATGTTTCGTTGGTGCTGTGCTGCACCCTGACTCATCCTTTTTTTTTTTTAACTTCATGGGACTGTATTAGGAATTCCAACTGAGATGATACTGCTTATGAATGTCATAGAATGAATGGGATAGTGATTCTTCATGAACTGTTCCTTACTGTCCTTGGCATATTCTAATAATGTACAGGTCGTAGCAGCCCCCAGATTAACTTCAAGTGCTTCATGTCACTTGGCTAATATACTGGACTTCACAGCAGATAATATGGTGTTATTAAAAAAGACATTCATAGATATAATTGGAGCTATTTGGGGATATGTTTCTGTACCTCTATATAGAAGCCTTTGAGATCGCTTATTTCTGCCTTTTATATCAAAATGAAACTAGACTTAATTCCTGGAAACTTACATCTCTGTAAATAGAATACAACACTTCTCTTTTCAGCCCCTGGTTTTCATTGGCACCCATGGAGGCGGTTATGGGGCATTTCTCCCTCCTACATTTACAATGATTGAGAGAAAGGCAGGACGGTGGCCCTGAGCCTCTGACATGCTCTTTTCTGGCTCAGCTGTGAGCACACCATGCACACTCACAGGTGTGAATCCCTTAAGGCCCCAGATCAGAGGCTGTTTGATGCCACTGCGGGGGTGGCGTGGGAGGAGTTGTGAGTGGGGAGCCTTGTATGTTCTTTATATCACCCCGCAATCACTGTGGTTTCTAGGCATTTGGATTCAGGTCATTAAAACTATTTTTGAGATGTTCCCTAAGTTCAGATGGGATATACTCATGGTTATGATGGTAGATAGATAATTGTATGTCAACTTGAAGATGTATAGAAGTGTAAGGGCGGAATCCAACCTGTCAATCAGTTCACAGACCAATGCGCTTTTCTTGGGGGAGTGGCCTTCGAATAAGGAGGACCCTGGGGACTGTCCTCTCTTTGCCACTGGGACTTCCTGCCTCCTGGGAATTTGTCATTGACCCTGAGAGCTGCCAGAACCCTGCCACATTTCCATCCAACCTCAGATCCACATGACTCTGCACCTACCGGCCTGAGATCTTCCCGCATTCTGCATCATTGTTTGAGTCCGAAGAGGAACTTAGGGACTAGTATTGGACTGAGACATAATTACTTGATATATAATTACTTCTTGATAATAAGCTCTTTTATATAGATGAGTATGACTGGATTTGTTTCTTTCATCATCTCTGCCCAACACTGCCAGATTTTGGTGCCTGTGGACTTGTTCTATTTTTCTCCAGCTTCTATCAGAAGTTGCTTATGAGCAACTGTTCCACAGTTGGTTCACAGCCTTTTTTATCTGATGATACTGAGTCTTTCTACAGATGTCGTCAATTTGATTCCTTTGTAGTCCTCTGCTTGAGGAAGCCCACATGTACAGCCAAAGCTTATGATGTTGAAAAGGGTATTTTCAGTGAATACGTTGTTGTTCTTGCAAAATCGTATCATGCAATCTCCAACTTGGTGTCTATCATAAAGTTACATTTTCTAACTACTAGCCTTTAATCCTTATTTTCAATGTTTGCATTCCAACCACCAGTAATTATCAACACATCTGGATTTCATGTTGGATTGCTTTAAGATTGTAGCAGTTGGTAGAATTCTTCACTTTTGTCATCATTGGCATTGGTGTCTGTAAGTTTCAGTAGTTATCATAGTTAACTGGACTTGCTAGTAGGTATATGGATAGTACCCTATCACACTGCATCTTACTTCTGGATAGACTTTGAAATGTTATTTTTATGACGAATGCAGTCCATTCCTCTTGAGTTTGTTATTCCTGGCATATTAAACCATATGATTGTCAGGTTCAACATGGTCATTACCATTCTACTTTAGCTCAATAATTCCCTAGGATCCTTTTTTTTTCTTTAGGACTTTCAATTTTCCTAGATTAATACTTGATGCACTCCATATTCTAACGAATGGATGTTTACAGCTATTTCTTTTCACTTTGAGTTGCAACACATCAGCAAATGCAGGTCCTGGAAGATTTGCTCCACCCACATCATTAAGGTCAACTCTCTAAAACTCACTGCCCGTTCTGACTCATGTGGACCTTGCAGGACAGGATAGAAAGGCCCCTTTGGATTTCTGAGGTTGTAATTCTTTAATGAATAGAAAACTTTATCTTTTTTTTCCCAAAGAGCAACTTAGGGTTTCAAACTGCTGAGCTTGAAGTTCACAGCTCAGTGCAAAATCGCTATGCTACCAACACTCCTTGACGAAATAACAGATGAATGGTTGTCAACTTGAGCAATAAAAACTTCCTTGAAAGTCCGCCTCTCTTTGTTCTCCTCGACTTTTCTGCAAGTTCTCCCCTCTGCTTGGCAGCCTTCTCCCCCAGGAGGTCTTCTCTGATTGCTCATGCTGGGTCTGAGACCATAACTCCAAGGGCTTCCATTTGCCTTAGAACTGCGTCTGTGTCTGATTCATCTCTGCTGGCCACAGAGCACATGCCTAGTGAGTTATGGCCAGATGCAGTAATGAATGAAAAAGATGGCCTGAGAATGGCAGTCCATACTGTGAAGCTGAACTAGGCCCCCAGGTGAGTCTTGGATGGGAAGAATCTGGGCACCCCTCACCCAGGAGGTAACTTTGAACACATCTGAGGGCAGTGCAGGGGAAGACCCGCTGACCGTGGGCAGCCACCACTCCTCCGCATTGCTCCTGGGTCCTTGTGCGCTTGACCCAGCCCTGTTTGCGCTTGCCCTGGCCTTGATCTACCCCCATCTCTATCCCCCTACCCCCACCACCTCCACTTGTTTTCTTCTCTCTGGCAGTGGGTTTTGACCACTTCCCCTCGAGAGTCTTTGGTGACGGTCTCACAGTGGCTGCTTTCTGTTTCCCCGTGGGAAATGGCTAGGTTTCATCTCCACCTGAGGCTCTGCCTCCTCTACAAGCCCCTCCCCCTTTCTCTCTGAGTACACCTGACCCAATGTCTTTGTCATGCTCAACTCTCACCCTCACCCCTCCTCACCTCTGTCCTCTGCCCAGGCCTCTCTTCCTCTCTTTCTATAACATTGGTCCGTGAGCTTATTTGGTTTTCTGCTCCTTTTCCAGAAAATAAAAGCAAACAAACAATCCCCAGTAACCCCTGGTAATTCAAACTTGTGTTCTATAGCCCACAGTCCAGGGTCAGCTGTACATATCTGGATTTGCAGCCCCCTGGGGGCAGTATTACCCGCTTTGGGAAGCACTATATAGAGCTATGGGCCTGGAGGGACCAAGAGAGGGAAACTTGGGAGGGTATGGTAGGCCAGCCCCTTCTGATTATGGTTTTGCCTCTGGTTTCTGATTCAGTCCCTCCATCTTTCTAGGACTTTCCCCTTCTTCTGGCCGTGGACCTTCCCCTCTGTCTTTACCCACCCCTCTCCCACTTCTTTCCTCCACCCCCACCCTCCCCCCACCACAGCTGAGAAGGAGCAGCTGTGACTCATTAGCGAGTATGTCTGAGGGTCCATGTGTATGCCTTTGTTTGCCTGAATGAGTGAGTGTATGTGTTTGTGCATGTGTGTACATGTGTTCAGAGCTTATCTGCTGAGCTGGAAGCTGGGAGGGGGTGGCGAAGGCAGGTCACACCTGCAAATTACATCACTGGATGGGAAGCTCCTCCGGGGACTCTGGCTGTCCCTCCTCGCTGAAGCGGTCACCTCACAGCCAGCCCTGCTCTCCTTTTCTTTCTGGGGTTCATGGGTCTAGACCAGCAGTTCTCCACCTTCCTAATGCCCCAACCCTTCCATACCTCATATTCCTCATGTTGTGGTGACCCCCAACCATGAAAGTATTGTCATTTTGTTACTGTGATGAATCGGGCGACCCCTGTGAAAGGGTTGTTGGACCCCCAAAGGGACCCCAAGTTGAGAACGGCTGGTCTAGAAGGTAGGATAACATGAAGAGACGAGGCTTCTTGCCTGGTCCTCTCACACCTTCAGCTTGTTCTGGGCAGACAGGGTGGGGGTGGACCCCTGGGTGTCTGTGAGATGAGCAGGGAGAGGCACTGCTGCTTCCATGGGAGACTCCCTCCTTCTTCCGGGTGTTGATTCCACATCGAGCCGATCCTAAGGGGCGCCTCTTGGCAGGACCCTGGAAACAGTTCAGGGTTCCCAAGGCATGAGCACTCAGCCCCACCAGAACCTTCGTGGTGAGTTGGTGTGAGGCACAGTCACTGGGGCGGCGACCAGACACTCTCACTCGGTCCACTCCACTCTCAAGGTGACCTGCTTTCCTCCTTCTGCCTTGGCAGGTCCTCCAGAAGCTGGGCAAGGCGGATGAGACTAAGGATGAGCAGTTTGAACAGTGCGTCCAGAACTTTAACAAGCAGTTGGTGAGTATAGGCAGCCTCTGGCCTTCAGGGGGGTAAGAAAATAGACTCGGTGGGTGAGGAAGCAGCCAGCTTTGTGGAGTTGGGAGACTTGAAGAAGCAGGGGTCAGTTCAAGGCAGCGAGGTCATAGGAAAATGCCTGGAGCACAGGGTGCTGGCATGAAAGGAAGAGATGGTGGGGTGCCAGATAGAACGTAGGGAAAGTGGCAGGGTAGGCTCTCAGTGGGCAGGTGAGAGGGGAGGCCCGCCCCTGGAAGTTTGGGTATCAAGGCAGAGGGGGACTGTCAAAGCTTCTAGAGGAGCGTGGCCTCTCTGAGGTGTGCAGTCTGGGTTTATTTGAGCACCCTTTGCACATGTCTGTGTCTGACAACAAGGAGGCTCAGGGCTGGGCCATTGGTAGATGTCCTTTGGACACCAATGTAAAGAAGATAGTGTTGCTGTCACTCCTCTTTCATGCCTCTTCAAGTCTCCCAACTCCACAACTTCAAGAGAAGTTGGATAATTTTCTCATCCAGCCTAGAAAGTGGATTCAGTCCCATCAGAACCTGGAAGGGATTTAATAAGGGTACTGTGACCAAGGCGAGGGACCAGGGACAGAAGAGGGTTATTTACAGTGCCAGGATTTCCAAATCAGAAGACTTTGAATATACTTCCTGGACTGCCTCTGAAACCTTTCTCCACATTGAGATGTTAAGTTAGTCCTGAATAAGCCACTTTTGTGGTGGTGTCTGAACCCAGAAGAAGTGGGGTGAGATGACGTTGAGGTTCTTTCTCCCTGGAAAGGCCAAGGTTTCAAGAACTGGGGTGGCTGGTCCTCTGGCTTTGGGCTTCTGCAGGCTGCCCCAGTTAGGGAGGGAGAGGGAGCAAGGTCAGAGGAGGTGTGAGCAGAGCCGGGGACTAAGTCCGCTTCTAAGCTCTGTGTGGAAATGGCAGTGGTGGCTCAGGCTGGGGGCTGGGGGAAGCCCTGGCTTCTCTGTACTATCTGTCCATATTGGAGGCCTCCGAGAGCATTAAAGATGTCCAAAACTGAAACTTGGGGGCAGATTCTCCCCTGATAAACCCGAGAGTCCGCATGCCAGGAGTTGGGATGCATCGAGGGAAGGGGCTAGGGACACGCTGGGGAAAGTCACGGGGAGGATGCATCAGGGCATGTTAGTCCTGGGAGGGTTGTGTCCGATGCCCTCTCCAGTGCCAGAGCTGGGAGAGGAGGCCAGTGCGAGCAGTGGCCCCGGAATCTTAGCCTGCCCCCAACCAATTCTACAAGGAACCTCCAGAGTTCTTTCTCGGATGTCAAAGTCCCGTTTGGGGAGCCAGGAACCCGTCTGGAAGTCAGCCCATAACATCTGGAAGCAGCTGGCAGGGAGGGGTGTGTGTGCAGGGTGTGGGAGGTCCCGGTGGGGAAGGCTGACAAGAAATGTGGCCCAGGGAGCCGGGGCTCCGGACTGGCCCTGCACATCTGTGCCTGCCTGCCTGCTCACAGGGCAGCCTTGTCTGAGGCACAAGGGACCCTGGTACGGCTTGCCCGAGTGAATCCAGCCACCCCCACCCCCCAGCCACCACGGGATTCCTCTTCTGGACCTAGCACTGGCAGGATCTGGTGGGGGTGAGGAGAGAGATGACGTGGAGAAGACTTGGGTGATGGAATCTGCCTCTCAACCAGCCGCACACTTAATAACCCTACCTTGTGGGCAGCCGGGTGTCGAGGGGGACATAATGTCCACATGCCCCATGCTTGCAGGTTCCACATTAGCTCCTCCAAGGCAGCTTCCGAGAGGCTTATTGGAGCTTGTGAGTTGCACATTCCATGCTCCTGTCCTGTCACTTAGGAACAGCCTTGCTGTGACCTAGACGCAGGACACATACGTGAGATGGAGTGTTCTCGACGTCTGGCAACCTGTATTAGTCCGGGTAGACTAGAGAAGCAAATTCATAGACACGCATATGGATATAAGGGAAAGGTTTATACACAAGAGGAATGGAACATTGAGAAAGCTTCCCAGCCCAGTCCAACCCAAACTCATAAATCCAAGATTAGCCCATATGCCCAATACCAGTCTATAAAGTCTCCTTCCAACTCACGAAACACGTGCAATAGAAGCTTCCCAGTGCTGGCAGGGGTCTCCCCATGGCTTCTCACTTCCA
>PVJH01012213.1:0-65346 GCA_004026705.1 Nesogale talazaci
ATGGTGGGCATGCAGTATACTTCATAAAATCTACAGCAGAAACAACAAAAAATTCAGTGCCATTGGGTTCATTCAAACTCATAATGACCTAATAGGGCAGACTGGGGCTACACCCATGGGTTTAGATATGCTAATGCTTTAAGGGAGTAAACAGCATCTCTGGTAGTTTCAAACTACTGGTCTTGTGTTTAACAGTCCAAAGCGTAACAAGGGCTGAAGTAAATATGTGAAGCAACTGTTCAAAAAAATTTATGGGCCAATTTTAAATATTCCCAACAGAACAAAAACAAAAATATCGTTTTGAAGCTTCACTCTTAGAAGATAAATTAGTTTGATCAAATCGATTGTTAGGTACCAAGCAGGTACTTATAGTGAGAGCGTAAAGCATACCACTGTCAAGTCAGCCAGAAGTGCTCTTTCCGAAGGTTTAAGGTTTGGACCACTAACCTCAAAACTGACAGGTGCAACCTTCTAGTCTTTCCTCTGGAGAAAGATAGAACTCTCCATTGTTGTCAGATTTACAGTTTCAATAACTATGTACAAGATCACTTTGACTGAATTTTCTTGATGGTAGTATTTTGTTGCCTTTTAGAATAGGCCAAGATGATGTTTGTGGAGAATTTCAAGACTTTTATTAAAGCATGGGCAAATATTTAGAGAAGCTTCCCACTCATAACTAGTGGGCATTCATTTATTTCAAGATGCTTTGTTTGATCTAGTACCAATGGCCCTGAAGGGGAAAAAAAATATCAAGCTATATAGAAAGAAGGCATTAGCTGAAACAAAAGCTCCAGGAGTGATGGTATCCTATTGAAATGCTTCAGCAAGTTGACAAACCACTACAAACCCTCACTCCTATATTAGAAAAAAATGGAAGACAGCCTCCGGGTCAACTTATCAGAAGAGATCTGTATAAGTGCCTATTGCAAAGACATGCCTAACAACATTATACACAAATTAGAGACCAATATTAATGTCACAAGGAAGTAAAATTTTACAGAAATACATTGAGAGTAAGCCTTCAGACATTTAGAACAGATTTAGAACAAATAGAACCAGGAAAATAATCTCTGATATCAGATGGATCTTGGCTAAAAGCAGAGAATACAAGAAATATATTTACTTATGTTTTTAACCATGCGAAGAAATTCATTGAATTAGTAGTACCATTAGCAAATTATGTATAATCTTAAGAAGAACAAAAGTTACAGAATAGCTAATTGTATGCATGTGAGTCCTCTGTTAGGAACAAGATACAGTTTGGAAGGGATATCTCCATGGTTTAACATCAAGAAAGGGTTGTGTCCTTTTACCACACATTCATTCTGTATGCTGAGAAAATGATCACACAGGTTAGATTATATAAAAAATAAGGGCATCTGGATTGGAGGAAGACTTCTTAACAATCTGGAATGTGCAGATGGGAAGACCTTACTTGCTGCAACCAAGGACTATTTGAAGCACTTGCTGATGAAGGATTGCAATCTTCAGAATAGATCAAAACTCAATGTAAAGAGGACCAAACTCCACAACCAGACCGACAGACAGCATCATGATGAGTGGAGAAAAGATTGACACTTTCAAATATTTCATCCTGCCTGGATACACAAGGACTGATCATAGAAACAGCAATCAAGAGAGCCAAGGATACATTGCATTGTGTGCATCTGCTTGACAACACATCTTTAACGTGTTGAAAAGAAAGCATGTCACCTTGAGGATTATGATGCCCCTGGCCCTACCTGTGCCTCAGAGGTATGGGAAAGATGAAGTTTCAAGAAAAAAATACACAAACATCTATGCATTTGATTTATTCTGCTGATGAAGAATACTGAAAGTACCATGGACTGCCAGAATAACAAACACATCTCTCTTAGAAAATGTATAGTCAGAATTCTACTATGACGTAAAATTGGCCAGACTTTGTATTTTGCACAGGACACGGGTTGCTACCAGGACAAATCTGCTGCAAGAGAAAGACATCATGCTTGGTAAAGCAGAGGGTCAGAAAAAGAGAAAAATTCTTGATAAGATGGATTGACAAGGTTGCTGAAACAATGGGATCAAATATAAGACAACTCTGAAGCTGTCTCAGGACCAAATGGTGTTTCAGAAGGTTTTGCATAGGAATCTATGGGTTGGAAGTGATTTGAAGGTAATGAATATCAGCAGTAACACATTTAGTTTGTGATTGACTAAATTATGCTCAACATCACTGAGAGACACATGATAATCATTTATCGAGGATACATTCCCTTTTTAATACTCATGGTAGAGTTCTCTTGAGATATATTTATAAACTTTAATTATAAAGATAAAAATTGACAAGAAAGAGTTTTTCCATAGCTAACACCCAAGACCCAAGGAAAATATTTCAAAGTATAGCTTAAGAAGGAAAACTACTGTAACCAATATGCAAAGCTCTAGAATTAGAAAACCAAAACGGAAGAATTTGCTTGACATTTCTCAAGTGAAAAAGAAAGTTAGGAGAGAAAAATAAGGGGAAAAATCCTTCAAGTTCTAATACTAAAGGATTCTAAGGAAAAAAATCAAACATGCAGATAAATTTAAGAGGCAAGGTATATGCAGTCACGATGTCAAAAAATTGATTGACCTGTAACCATTTCAGGTGGTAGCATATAATCAAACACTGATGATATTGAAGCAAGAAGTAAGAGCTTCATTAGTATTGGTAGAATACATAATTCTAGTCATTAATGATTTACCAATTGAAATGTATCAACAAACTAATGCAATGCTAGAAGTGCTTATTGGTCTATTCCAATAAGCTATCTTCTTGCATATCCAACTGGAAAATTTACACATTTGTGCACATTTCAAGGAAAGGTGCTTTGGCAGTTACCTAATGTGGTATACATTTGAGGATTAAGAGTGTAGCGATGGTATCTAGCCTGTCAATCTGGGGATTGTCAATTCTCAGATTTCTCCTGAGAATTCTGGGGAATATTGCCGTATTTTCTTCTTTGAGGTGAGAGACTCACTGCTCAGTCCCTTGGAGACTCTCCAATGACAAAACACAAGGCTGACTCCCTGTGAGACATCCCCGAGGAGAAGTCATGTGGATTTACCCTGATGTAACCAAACTTCAGAAGCTGGAAAAGTCAAAGAGACCCCTGTCAGTGCTGAGATGCCTACAATGACACTCAATACACAAAACCCACTGGCCTGTGATCATCCTGCTGCCGCTGCAGGTGCTTTGTGAGTCTGAAGAGATCTTATGGACTGGTATAGGACATATGGACCAATATTGGACTTATGACCTTGGACTGGACTGAGCTTGGTGTTTTCTTAATGTGCAGTTGCTCTTGTATATGACTCATACACATATGAGTGTTTATGAACTTGTTTCTTTCATCTACCTGGACTAACACATGATGATAGATGTTTGCTGATGATAATGCAAGTTAGTAGTACACAAGAGGTCTAAGAAAAATATAAGCGATGGTGAAAGTTAAAGAAAATGTTTGGGGTTGATTAATAGTCTATATCGTTCAATGTGTTGTTGATGATCAGTAAATTAAACCTACACTGAATTGATAATAAAATTACTATTAAATTGTAACATAAGCAATAAGATTAAGTGAAAGAAGGTAGTAACACTACAGTGGCAAAAATTATGATAAATTTAAGACAAATTATGAAGAATATGTCAAAGAACACTGTGAAATGTCCTCTTGCATGTACAGAATCTACAGAAAATTGAAGAAATTATGAAATTAAAGAAGTTATCTTAAAAGGATAGCTGGAACAGACAAAATAAAGTCTTATAATGAAATATACAAAGACAGAATTAGAGATTTAAAAAGGAAGAACACAATCAATATATCGCAAGCTGAAAGAACTGAAGAATCAAAAATCAGACTTTGAATAGTAATATTGAAGGATTCTATGGGTAAAATATTGAATTATGCAGAAATCTTCAAAAGAATATGGAGAAAAACATAGTGATAGTACTGAAAACATTCAATTCAGCATTCAGGCATTTCAACAGGTATCATATGATCAAGAACCATTGTTAGAATGGAATGAGTATAGGTTTTCCTGAGGATATTAGCAGCAAACAAGTACAGGAATTTACGGGTGCAGGAAAAAATCATGGAAAGCCATACCCAATCTCCTCTGGCTTCTCTACTGTCAAGAGGCTGAGGTAAGACATGCTTGCCTGCTCCATCACTTTTTTCTGAATTCCTATCCTGGTGTTCTTTTTATGTGCTAGGTTTGATAATGCATTGCAAAAACCACATGGAATTTGCATACAATACTCATAATTGTGATAGTTTATTAGGAAAATAATAGATGATCACAAATATGGATAAGTAAACACGAATGATACACTTATACTTGGCAGAAGTATCTGTGCTCAGATAGCAACAAAGCTGTCTATAGTCTTGAGCCTCTGAAACATGACTCATTTGCCTTTATGAGACAGGAAGACGCTCTATTACTTAGTCTCACAGTCTCATATTCCCAGCACTTCCCCTCTTACTCTTTACCAGGGTTTCTCATCACAGTCTCCAGTCCTTCTGCTCTTGGCTCCATCACTTCAGGTAGAGATCTCGAACATGCTCTTCTAATGCTTCTGGGATGACCCTGCCCTTGCTTCAGCATCAACAGAAGCTCATCATTCTAAAAACTTACAAATGTCTTCTATCAGTGGAACACATGCCCTATATGCATAGCCCATTCAATCTTTTAGTTTTAGTTACAGAGAAAAAGGTAAAAAGAACCTTTTTTAAGAAATTTCACTCCTCCATAAGTGAACACCACATGAAATGTTTCAACAAGAGGATAAATCACTGGAAACATTCACTTGTTTATTTCAAGAAAATTTTAAATTTCTTTCAGTCAAAGATCTAAATATGAAAATACATATATGCCCATTCTTAAGAGGTGACTAAATATAATGCAAAAATCACAGAATATTAATATCACATACAACTAAATTTATGCCAAAAGCAATTCAACAATGATTGCAGAATGGAGTTGCCAGAAATTCACTGGATGGAGAAGAGTATAGGTACAATGGCAAATAGTTGGCTCAAAGCAGAGAATAAGAAAATCACATCTACTAGTGTTTTATTAACTATGCCAAGGTACTCTACTTTGTGTATCATTAACTACAGAAAACATTTTAAAAGGGAATTGAGAACACCATAAAACTTCAGTGTGCTCTTGCAGAACCTGTACATGGATCATGCAGCAGTCATTTGAACAAATAGGAAATGCTACACAGTTTAAAATAATGAAAAGTTTGCACTGAGGCTTTATCTTTTCATCAGACCTACTGACTTAGTATTCTGAGGCCATAAGTGGTGCATTGCATAAAGGAGCATGTGTCATTTGGATTGAAGGAAGGCTTGATAATGTGGACTTACTATTAGGAAGAACCAGGCCATAGAAGTGGGCGGTGTGGTGGTGGTTGTCCGTTGCCCTCAGATCGTTTCTGTCTCACAGTGACCCGAAGCACAGCACAAACACGTCACTCTCTTCAAACTTGTTCCATCGTGACCACCTCAATGTGCATCTGCATGAAGAACTTCTTCCCTACCCCTCGTCTTCCCCAAGCAAGATGCCTTTCAACGGGGACTGAAAGGTTCTAAGACAAAGTTTCTCCATCCTTACATCTGAGAAGCAGTCTGGCAGTATTTCTTCCAAGACAAATTTGTCTACCTTTTGGCAATCCTTAGTGCGTTCAGTATTCTTTGCCAATTCAAATGTATCGATTATTTTTGGCTCCTTATTCAATGTTCAACTTAAAATCGAACATGCCTATGAACATGCTTCTAAGGCAAATGGAAATACGATTGCTTGACTCAGTAATAGCTTAGTTCTCACAGTAAAATTTCCTGTACTTCAAGATTCTCATGAAGTCTTGTGTAACAGATTTGTCCCATGGAAAGCATCTTTTGGTCTCTTGACTGTTGCTTTCATTAGCATTGCTGTGTATCCAAACAAGACAACAAACTCCTTACAACTTCAAACCTTTCTCCATTTCTCATTATGGTACCTGCTTGCCCCGTTGTGAAGATTTTGGTCTTCTTTACATTGAGCTGTGATCAATACTGAAGGTGGCAATCTATAATATTCATCAGCAATACTACAAGTCCCTCTAACTTTCATCTGTCCAGATTGCGTCATCTGCATATCACAGTAAATAAGTCTTCTGAAAATCCTGACTCAGTTTTTTTCTCCAAGGGTCCAGATTCTCTGATGATGTGCTGAGCCTAAAGATAAAATAAATGTGGTGAGAGGAAATAACCCTGCTACACCTTTCCTGATTTTCAGCTTTGAAGTATTCTATACTCTGTTTATAAAACAGGTCCCTGTATTCATGTACATGTGCCACATGGGTCCTAGGATGTATTCTGCAATCCCCATTCTTCCCAAGGTTTTCTGTTCATGATTCACACAGTGGAATATCTTGACAGTCCATAAAACATGAGCAAACATATTTATGATGTTTTCTGTTTTGAGCCAAGATCCATCTACATCAGCAATGATATCACTTGTTTCATTTCCTCTTGTGAACCAAGCTCCTTGGTTCTAACTGTTGCTGGGTACTTTGCAGCATAATTTGACTTGCATGTGATATTGTTGATACATTTCTATAATTTGAGCTTTTCTTTGAAATGGCTACAAATATGCTTCCTTGAAGTCTTGGCCACAGAGCTTTCTTCCAAATATTCTAGCCTAGAGAAGTGTTATTCCAGCACTTCATCAGCTTTTAAAACATTTCAATTATCATTCCTTCAATTCCTGGAGCAGAGTTTTTAGTTAGTGATCTGAATACAGTTTGAACTTCTCTTTTTTATGCCATTCATTCTTGCTCATATGCCATCTCTTGAAAGTGTGTAATACCCTAATTCTTTTTAGTTCAGTGACTATTATTTCATCTTGTGTGGACAATTCCTGCCACATTCAATATTTTGCCCATAGAGCCTTTCAATATTTCAACTCAAGTGTTGAATTATTTTTTAATTCATTCAGATTAGATATGCTGAGCATGCTTTTCTTTTTTGCTATTCTGACTCTGGGGACTGTAAAAATTCATTTTAATATTTTATTTGTCTTATAGTGTTACCCTTTGAAATCTTCTGTACAGCTCTTTGACTTCCATCATTTCTTCCATTTTTCTTAGCTTCTCTGCATTTCATAGCCAGTTTCACAGTTTTTCCTGACACCCACACTGATCTTACCTTTCTTTTGTCTTTTTAGTGATCTTTGCTTCCTTCAGGAATGATGTTCTTGGTGTCCTCTTACGGCTCCTCAGGTCTTCTGTCATTAGTGCTTACTGAGCCAAATGTGTTCTTGAGATGTCCTCAAAATTCAGGTGAGGAGATTCAAAGACATATTTTGGCTCCTGTTGACTTGATTGAATGTTCATTGTTGTTAGCCTCAAGTTACATATTTGAATAATATTTGCATTGACTTGATTTCCTTGAAATTAGATAGATCTAATACTACCACAGACAGCACTGTACTTCAAGATTGATTTTACGGTGTCCTTTTTTGACAATAAAAGCAAAGTCATACCTTATGATGGTGTCATTCCCAGTATAGTAATCCATATAATTTTCTGAATCAAAATGGCCAATTCCAGTACATTACAGTTCTCTAATGACTAATATATCAATATTTATGCATGCCATTTCATTTTTGAGGACTTCAAATGTTCTTATATTTATACTTAGCACATTTCAAATTCTTATTTTTAGATGATTGTGGCAGTTTCTTCTCATTTTCAGTTATACTGCATAAAAAGAAAAAAAAACCCAAAGCATTAAGGTGCAGAAGCTTTCCTCTCACTGGCTTTACTCCATGCATGTCATGATGGTCGGCTTTATTTTGAGAATGCAGTTCCACATCAGTCATATTCTGAGTGCTCCTGACCCTAGCGGCCTTTCCTCTGACACTGTCTCTAGGTTCTGTTCCCATTCATTAGTATTC
The DNA here is from genome assembly GCA_004026705.1 of Nesogale talazaci. Taxonomy (NCBI): domain Eukaryota; kingdom Metazoa; phylum Chordata; class Mammalia; order Afrosoricida; family Tenrecidae; genus Nesogale; species Nesogale talazaci. Next base: position 7,969 of record PVJH01012213.1, read on the forward strand.
TAGTATCTATCAGTTCTTTCATCATATCCATATGGTTTTCAACTGCTACTTCCTTAGAAATGAGCAGCAGATTCCTACCTTTAAGTTTGTTCTTCAACTGGAAGATCAAGAGAAGTACATTTTCTCGGGAAGACACTGCTGGCAATCGGAATGCCAATGATCTTGCTTCCAGCACCTGTGGCAGTCATGTGCTTATGTTAATTTCATGATTGAAATGTAGGAGTGGAGTCTAGCCTGTTAATCTGGAGATAGCTATTGAGTAGCCAATGAAGCCTCTGTGTGGGCATGGCTTTCTCCTAAGACTTATGGGAAATCTCATGATATTTCCCTTGTTAAGATGAGAAGCTATCTTCCCCAGTTGTTGGGAGTTAGTCTCGTAGATGATTAATCACAGACAAGACAAGATGGCAGCATCCGAGAAGCTAGAGGAGCCGGCGGAGAGAACACACGGTTTTGCCCTGATGGAGCCAGACCTCTGAAGCTGGGGCAGCCACATGGAGACCTCTGCCAGCAATGAGTTGCTTCTGCTATTGATGAACCCTGAGCCCTGGAAATGAGGAGCCATGTGGAGACCCCTGTCAGTGCCAGGATTCTACACCCACTGACCTGTGACTTTGTGAGTTGGAAGGAGACTTTATAGACTGATTTTGGGCATATGGGTTAATATCGGACTTATGACTTCGAATTGGACTGGGCTCAATGTCCTGTTCCTCTTGTATATAAACATTTTCCCTATATGTATATGCATGTCTATGAAATTTGTTCCTCTAGTCTACTCAGACTAACACAGCACCATAGCACTAGGTGAGGCTCTCTAGTATGACAATCCAATAGACCAGGTTTTGGTAGTGTATAATTCTTTCAGAGGAATCAATGACTCAAGATAACTAAGTCTAAATTACTTGATGACAGGTTTGTTTAAATCCAGAAAGAAGGAAGTAGTACAATGCATCATCCCAGTAACGAACAAGTCATTACTGTGTATTTAACTGACAGATCAGTGATGGAACAGCAACAACATAGGATGTATTTGATTTAACCTTGAAATAGACACAGAAATGTGCCTGTGATTTAAATGGCTATATATGGTAATATAATGGAATATACATATTCCGCACCCAAAATAAATCTCCTGCTATCACGTAGATTCCAACTCACATGGTCCCTAAAGCTTTAGGGGAGCACACAGCTTCATCTATCTCAGGTAGATGCTCTGGCAGGTTTGAATTGATCACCTTGCAGCAATGGAATAAAAGAAAACTAACTCTAATAAGTATATATGTATAATCTGCATTTATTGTTGCTCACATTTGTCTTCCAACTCATGATTATTGTATACCTGCAAATTAAAACTATTCAATTTGTCTTTAAACTGGAAACTTTAAAACATGAGTCACTTTGTCTTTTTTCAAGTATGCTTGCATAGATTCTGTTAGCCTTTAAATTAGTAGTTCCTAAGTGCCCATTGGGCCGAAACAGAGAAATAAGTAAAAAGTACTGAAATGCTTCTTTTCGGTCACAGTGACACTACAGGACAGAGCATAGCATGTTGAAAGCAGCACGCCATTACAGAAATAGTTCGTTTCACCCTTCTGCGAGGGCACTGCGCTAGAGCTTCCAATGCTGAACTCACTGCTCCATGGAGACTCCTGCTTGTGGATCCATGCTGGATTGCAAGTTCAGGAAATTATATGACATTGTAAAAGTTAGGGATCATGATTACACATGAAGAATGTGATTACAAGGGCTGAGCCCCGGTGGCAAAAGTGGTTGAGTGCGGAACTGCAGCCCGCGGGCTTGGTGGTTCAAATCCAGCGGTGGCTCTCAGGAGCGGCACTGGGTAGCCCCCACGACCACCAGAGGCAGTGATGCCCACAAAAAAAAAAACTGTAATTACGTAGCATGGAGTTTAGGAAATTGAAAATGAATAATTTAAAAAATTAGCCATATCTTTTTTGTTTGCATGATATTTAACAGTAAGTACATAAGTTTTATAGTTTAAAATATACAAATGGGTGAAATAACCATGCGAAGAAAGTACATATTGTGTTTAATCATGTACCATTCAGAGCAGAAGGAGAATACGTATTCCACATGAGCAGATATTAGTCAGTATAATAAGGAGTAAGATGTAAGAAAGTGAGGGACTGGGATCTTGATAAGATGGAGATAATGAAGTCTATCATGCTGCAGATTTTCAAGCATGTGTATTTATATGCTAATAGAGTTTTCTTAAAATATATTGTAATGATAAGGCTGCGGGGAAATCCTACCCCACGGTGTGATCACATTTTCTTAAAAAATATTCTAATAATAATGTTGAAGGGAAATCCTTCCCTGATGTGATCACATTTATGCTTTATTTTCTCTCAATTTTATTTTATTTTATCAAAGACATTCATATATGTGATGCAGCTGAAATAATTCACTGCAACTGTTTGACCTTGAACATACAAATAAAATCCAAGATAACCACCCTCTGCTTGTCACAGGGAAACAACAGATCAGAGGTGTTTCTTTCTAAAGGGGAAAAATGCTATGTAAATACCTTTTCTTTTAATAGAATACTACTGTGTATGTTTTTCTTTGACATAATACTATAAGCTCTGGCTGCTTTTGTAGAGAAAACCCCGCAATTCTTCTGAAAGGTCATTCAGGACTAGGCAAAATAATTTCAACTGATCAAATCAATTATTTATACAATGAACTACTATATGGGTCCCTCTAGAAATTACCTTATTATAGCTCCTCACTCCCACTGAACTCTAAGAAAAGTGACATTTTGAAATACAAAGCTTATTCTCTTCAGTGAGCTTAATACGTATCAGCATCTCTCTGTGGTTCTTTTCTCTATTGAATAGCTGTCAGTTAGTAAGAGAGGGTCCATTCCCTGAGCACACTGCACAGTGGGTTTTCTTGACATGACAGAAAATTTTCCAGTTGGCAAAAGTAAAGATTGAGGGAAGTAAAGCTTTGGACTCAGCATGAAAGGTAATAGAGCTATTAGCCAAATACCAGATTTAGAGATGCTGGTACTGCACAACCAGGCAGCTAAGAAGGAGACTTAGCATCCCATGGGGCGCAAGTTAGGAAAGCATTTGTCAGATTAAGGCATGCAAATAGTAGAGGGAGTATCACTGAAGTAGAACATTTGGTTTGGAAATCTGTGTCATTTTAAAGCAACTACTGAGCACATAAAGAAGTCATTTGGACAAAGTAGACAAGGTATTAGGCTCCAAAATGATTAGATTAGAAACAATAATATTTTCTAAAATGAACTCCACCATGAAGACAGTACAGTAACTATAGCTATGATCCAAGAATAGCATTTATTTTTTCTGAGGTTATATTCCATTATGATGGATAGATAAACCTACTCAACGATGGCAGTGTAATAATAAATAATGACCACGAGAGTTTTACCACTGGGTGAACTTTATGTAAGTGCTTAGGTGAAATTAGAGATTATTTGATAATTTATTTTCTAAGATTATCATTAAATAAATTAAAATGGTTAGCCAATCATCACAGCCCCATACTAGGCTACTGTAATGGTTTTCTCTTGGCAGAAGAAAGCAATGTAGCACTCTGTATTACATAACAAAGAGGAGATTGTGTTTCTATCCCTTACTTGTAAGTGGTACAGATGAGTTTTCAGCCGAGAGTCTCAATCTGACTTGTATCATCTGTGTGCTGGCATGATTGGTACTCATCTCAAAGACTCTGGGATATGTTTGTGAGCAAGGTTCAGTCTCTTACAGGATAACCACCTGTGAACAGTGGTGTCTTGTGAGCTGTTAGAGACTACCTAAAGTGACTTTTCTTTCCTTGCAATGACCTGGCAAGAATATGCAAAATTAAGTCACAATTTTTTTCATAACCTAATCTTGATTGTAATACTCTATAATTTTACTGTATTCTATTTGTTAGAAGGTTGCTAAATACTGGATTGGTGATTTAAACACACCAATAGCTCCCTGGGAGTAAAATTAGGTGTTCTTGTCTTGTAAGATTCACCTTCTCAGAAGCCCTCGAAGGGCTTGTTATGAATAGAAAGAGACTTGATGGCAGTCGAGCTTTGTTTTATTTTGCTAGAAATATGTAACTGGGTACAAATACTATTCTAGGACAGGAATAAAGTAAGCAAAAATAATTACCATCAAGTTGATTCTGAAATCATGAAGAGCCCATATATCCCATAGAGATTTTGAGAGTATAACCTTTCCGAACCATATTGCCAGATCTTTCTTTTGTGATACATCAGGATGGGTTCAAACCTCTAAAGTGGTGGCTACTAGGTTAATAGGTGAGTGCTAACTATTGGCACCACTCAGCTAAAATCTATTGTGTCACTTAAGAAACTTATTACATCAATGAGAAACAAATGAACAGAAAGGTGATTAATATTTTATCTTCATCTTCTAGAACTGCTGTAATAAAATGCAAAGAGGGTGACATTTTAGAAAATCACTGCATCTTATCTTTCTGGGAGAAATATGTTCAAAATCTGGGTAACAGCCAGGCTGACTTCTCTTCTAACATCTGTAAGAAAGGAATCACTTGTTTCTTCTCTCTCAGCTTCGCCATCCTCGGGTCATGAATGTGTACTTGTAGTGCTGCTTCTTCTCTCCACCATGTCTCTGTCTCTGCATTGATTCTCCAAAATGGTAGCACACCACAAGGAAAGGATCAGAATGCATGGACAATTTAATTATCTTCAAAGAAAAATCCTATCTATGATCAAGGTCACATTCAATAATATAAGATTTAGTAATTCAACATAATTTTTGTAACCACAATCCAATCTATAGTGGTTTTGCTGTGTATGGTGCAAGTTGCTCATCAAATTTCAAATATGGACTCCTCATCCACAAAGAAAGATATGAACTTATGGTGTACACATCCGAGGGAGTGGCAGGCATTCCCTTTACTGACAGCTCCATGTGGACACAGAAACACAGAACAGTGCCACTGACAAGCAGCATCTGCTTGATCTGATATGAGCTACACTCCACTATGGAGACCCGTAGAAAGAGCTGCCAGTACTCAAGCTGAAGCTAAGCATGGTTGCGGCAAAGCAGGCATTGAGAAAGTCAGATGACATCAAGGAGGGGTCATCAAGCTTTGTCCCAATTAATAAGGTGGGTTTCACCACAGCATCCCTTAGAGTGTCTAGTTGCCATAACCCATCTTAAACTATGCCTTATCAACTTGATGCCAGTATATAACCCTTTAAACACACATAATCACCAAAAAAGACAATAAAAATCATAATTACACCTGAAATAATACAACTGATATGCGTATAACTGAAACCATGTGAAACCAATTTTATTTTATATTTCATAAGTAAACAAAGAAGAAATATTTCATACATCCATACAAATAGGAGTGACTCATAGTAATTGAAATCTTTTTTGCAGCTGGTCACCTGGCCAGAGCAGGTATTTAAAACTACATTCTTCAGTTAACTGGTCTGTGTTTTGTTATACATTCACAGAAGCCTTATCCACAGAGTGTGTCCCCAAATTTCTTTGTCACTAATTTTCGGACCATGCTGCTCTGAACCACTGAAACCCTCTAGCCAAATCTTATTGGCCACAGGTCATAAATCAGAATGCATTCGCATATTTGACTACTTCTTCCAGAAGCAAACAAACTCATTAATCGGTTGCATGTCTTGAAGTTCTCCCCATTGGGAAGATTTCCCTGCATCGTGGTTCTCCACAGAGGTCCCCAAAATAGTCTGTCATAATGTTACCATCCCCTTTCTCCTGGTACCTGAATATCTTGCAGAATCATCCTCAGTAATCCAAACAGGGCTTTTCTGTTCCTCAGTTAACTGATCCTAAGAAACTCCACTGGAGGCCACCCTGGGAGAAGGGCGGAGTTGTGATCCCCTCCATATTTGACCTACCTCTTTATGAGGCTTCCTTTTACTTTCAGGACCCACTCTAGCCCAATCTCATTGACCACTTCCATAGGATAGTGCAGCTCTGCCATTTCAGTGTCATTTTATGATGCCATGGGGCAGAAAATCATCTATGGCGCTTACTGTCTGGCTCGGGCCATATGGTGTCTTGGTAGCCCATGCTGAGAAAACCAGTCTCTACTAAGGCATGACTATCGGTCTGGGTAAACTTACAGAAACATCTGTTTTTTCAAAAGGGGAACCGTTTTCCACAGAGGATGGCAGAACTTTGCTCCCAAATCCCAAGCGCTTGCACTGTGATTCACAAATAAGAGTCTGGCAAAGAGTCCAAACTACATGTCTATTCCCACTGACATGTCAAGCTATATGTCTATTCCCACCGACAAGCACCACTGGATCGACTAATTCATAAGGCCCAACTAGCTGTGCACCATGCACGGCAGCCTGAACCTGGTGAGGCGCCTTCTGTTGCTGCAAATTCCACCCCAAAGGGCCAGTTTTTTGAGACATTTGATATATAGATCAGATGAACACACCCTAATTGAGGATCATATTGCTTCAAAATCCAGAGGATTACCAGGTGCTGTTCTTCCTTTTCAGCTGTGGGAGGGGCCAGATGTAATAACTTACCTTTCTAGTTCATAGAGATGTTTCCACATGTCCTATGCCACTAGACCCCTAGACTGAGGTACAAGGTGCCTGAATGTTTGTTGGGTTAATTTCTCACATAATAGCACACCGATGTTTTATTAATGAAGTTCACTGATAATTCCTCATTAGGTTTAATCAACAGAGTATCATCAAAGTAATTGACCAGTGTGACATTTTCTGGAAGGAAAACTTGATAAAGGTCTCTGAAGACTACATTATGGAGCAGTCCTGGAGAGCTGACCTAACCTGGGGGACAATTGTGAAAAATGCCATACGGATGGCGCCAAGTTTTCTTTGTGCATTGAAAATTTGATATCTTTCAGTAATCCAACTGATGTTGTTAAAAACCAGGCCCCAAGTGAGTTTTGTTTTTTGTTTGTTCTGTCAGCAAACTGACTTTATTCTATAGACAATGGGGACTTGATGCAGGTTTTTAGAGTAACTTTGTGTTTCCGCTTCAAGTATATTATAAACAACTGAAAAACAAAGAACATAGAAGGCATCCAGAGTCATTTTGGTGAAGTGATACAATTTCACATGATTTTCTACATCCTACGAATGTATATAAATGACTGGAAAACCATTTTAGATGGTTGATGTTGCATTCGAGCAGCTGCATTCTAAAGCCAGCTTAATTCTCCACCTAGAAAGGTGTCTGATATTAAAATGAGAACACTGAGTAGAAATAAATGTGACACTCCACCCATTATTGCCTCAACTAATGAAACCACATCTGGAAGAGGAAATGCAATTGAAGCTACCACCTGTTTAAGTTTACTATAATCCACTGCCATTTTCCAAGATCTATCTGGTTTTTGCACAGGCCATATGGGCAAACAAAAGGGGCATGCATTACAAATCACCACCTCTGCATCCTTCAAGCCGTTGATAGTGGCACAAATTCCTGCAATTCCTCCAGGAATACAATATTGCGTTTAATTTGCTATCTTCCTAGGCAAAGGCAATTCTAACGGCTTTTATTTGGATTTTCCTACCATAAATATCCTTATTCTGCTTTCTTTGGATTCGATATTGAATTTCTGCCAGTTTTGAGGATTTTGGTCTTTCTTCCATTCAGTTATAGTCCACACTGAAAGCTAAAATTCTTGATCTTCCTCAGCCAGATACATTTCTTCCTCAATCTCAGCAAGCAAGTTTGCAACAACTGCATAGCACAGTTTGTTAATAAACCTTTTACCAAACCAGACACTGCACTCTTCTTCCCACAATCCAGCTTCTCTGATGATTTGTCTAACATGTATGGTTAGGGGATGGATCCATGATATAGACATTTCCTGATCTTGAACCACGCGGTGTATTGCCATGTGCAAGTTCTGAATGAGCGCAATGAATTGTTCTGGAATTCTCATTCTTCTGAAGGTTATCCATACTTTATTATGGTCCACAAAATCGAATGCCTTGGATCATCAACAAAAGACAAATAAACCTCTCTTATTTTTGGTATTCTCTGCTTTGAGCCAAGGTTCATCTAACATCAACCATGTTATATCCCTTGTTCCAAGACCTCTCCTGCAGCTGGCCTGAACTTCTGCCAATTCAAGGTCATTGTACTGCTGCAATCTTCATTAGATGATCTGAAGTGAAATTTTATCTGTGTGCAGTATCAATGATATCATTCCATCGGTCAACCATTCTGTTGGGTCATCTTTCAAAGGAAAGGGAATATATATGGATCTCTTCCAATCAGTTGGCCAAGGAACTATCTTCCATTAATTTTAGTTACTCTATAATTTAGAGGAAGCATCATAATCTTTTCTACTAGCTATTTTATCTTTTCTGCCACTCCTGTCTTTTTCATGTTGTCTTAGTGACAGATGTTCCATATATAATCCCATAGCTCATCAGGTATTTGATCATTAGTATTCAATGCAGCAAATCTGACCCCAAATGACTGATATTAGTTCACTGATGCCTAGAAAGTCTATTTTTATGTGTTTCATTTTAATTTCAACATCTTTAAAAATTTGAAGATTTGTACTTCATACATCCCAGAATCCATTTATTAATGATATCAGCTTTTTCTACTCCCTTTGAATCACTTACCTCATCAGTGAAAGATGCCCCCAAAGTTTTATTTCCACAACTTTCCTTAATCTCAAGCATTATGGTAGACTCTACTCTAAGAACAAATTGCACCTTATCAGCCCAAGAGGCTCATCTTCTGACACTAACTCCAGCAATGTTCTGCTGATAGCCATGAGTATTTCTGTATTTGACAATGTTTTGTTTCTAGTTATAAGGTTTTCAGTGGCTTATTTCTCTGAAATGGAAAGCCTATTTTTTCTTTGTGGCCTCTTCTCATCTCACAGCTTTGCCAAAGACTGTTTACTGTGGATGGCTCTCCTGCTATTTGAAATGCCAGTGACATAAATTTTTAACATTACAGCAACGCAGGAGTTACTACAGTAGGATCAATTGTAAGATAAACTGTGTATTTTAGCAAATAGAGAATAAATAAATGATCGCTATTCATCTCAGCACCAATTGATAAGAAAATGTCAATGTAAAGAAATGTATGAGTATTTGCATAACTCTCACCTTACTAGAAAATATTATCCACTAATTTTCTGACCTATACACATTAATTTTGCTGTTAGTAGGAAGCATACCTTCTGTCATATCACTAGTCTGTAGGTTTTTCCTACTGTCTTGAGACTTGATGCTATAATAATACCAGAAGTTATGCAATTTAAATAACAGAAGGGTCAACAATGGTAAATGGGTTTCCCTTGAACTTCTATAGTAGGAACAGAGTAAGTGAAAGAAAAGCTATTTATGAGACATTACCCAGTGGAAACTGTATGACTAGCATCAAAACGTCTCCACATATAGTTGTTTCAATATCAACAAACACAATCTGAAAAGAGATATCTCCTAAAAGCAGCGTTGATCTTAATGATGTGCATTGCATAAGGGACCTCATTTAATCCAAAGCACATTGGAGACATCCATAAACTTTTTCATTTTTAAATAGATCAACCATGCAATCAAGGTGAATGTATAAGTACATGGAGTCAAATGGAGAACTTAGAAACAAACACTAATGAGCTACAGTTGGGAAAGTATAGACTTAGTTGTAAATGAGAAGCTACGGTCACATGACACGATGAGGAGATTTTGGCCACAGCACTGATACTTTCATTGAAATTACTTTCTCAACAACATAAATGGAATTTACACATGGACTTTGTCAGATGAGTTCCACAATAAGCAAAAAGACTATATTTGTAGAAAGAAACAATTAAAAAGTTCAGTATCATCAATAAAACAAGGACAAAGTAGAGTATTATAAGGGAATGTGAAAAGATTTGGAGTTATAAAATCCATAAGGGAATGACATTCATTTATCTAGCTGAAAGAACTGAACAAAATTCCAAACCTCAAGTTGCAATATGGAAAAATTCCATTGGCACAATATTGAATGAATAAGTATCCAAAGGTATTAGAAGTATTGCATAACCATTTAACAAAAATAGTCTATTGTTATGCAACAAATTCCTTTATCTCAAGAGGAAGCATGTGATCAAGAAGCAATCACATTGTAGGGAAGTGCAGGCTATAGTGAAGATATTAGACAAAAAGAAATGTACACAATTGAAGGATTACAAATAAAAATGCTTCAGTAAGCCAATGTAGCACTAGCAGCATTTGTTAATTTGTGCCAAGAAATTTTGTAGACAGCTACCTAACCAAATGACTGGAAGAAATCCATGTATGTATCCATATCAAATAAGTGTAAAGCAAGGGATTTTGGGATTTATAGCAGTATATAGTTGATATCATATGCAAATAAAATTTTTCTATAGCTTTAATTCAACAGCAGCTCCATTGGAACATTGACAAGGAGCTGTCACAAATTGAAGGTTGAACTTCAGAAGAGACATGGAATAAGGGATAGCATTGCTGAAATCAGATTTGCCTTCATTGAGAGCAGTTCATACCACAAAGGTATTTAATTATGTCTTATTGACTATGAAAAACACATTTGACCATGAGGATCATAATAAACTATGCACAATACTTCAAATAATGGGAATTTCAGGACACAAAACTCAGCTTCTGCGGAACCTGTACCTAGACCAAGAAGCAGGCTTTCAAATAAAGTAACATTCCATGGGTTAAGAACAGGAAAAGTGGGTCTCATTATACTTTGTGTCTTTTCTTTATACTTACTCAAATTTTATTGTTTAAATAATCTTGAGAAGGTCACATTAAAAAGAGCTGACATTACGATACCACCTAAATGTACGCTCGCCTCTACCAAGGCCTTTTGTCTGAGCTGCTGCTCTGTGGGATATGATTGTGATACTGGAGTGTGTTGAAAGGACATAGAATGTTATATGGGAGGGAGGGAGGAGGGGTGCCTCTTTCTTTCTCTTTTAAAGCGGTTTGTCCTGTGAATAAAAAAGAAGATTTGGGCCTCAAATTTTGGGATAATTTTACTTGAAATATGAAAATGGGACAACATTGCTTTCTGAAAGCCTGGTAGACTTGAAGCATTTGTTGATGATCAGAATGCAACCTTTAGTATGGGTTGCAATGTAATATAAAGAAAAAATATCCACATCTAGACCAATAAGCAGCATCATGATAAATAGTGATGAAAATGTCAAGCTTTCATTTTACTTGGATCCACATTAAAAGTTCATGTATGCATTCATCAAGATGTAAATTGTCAGTAATATCTGTTGCACAAGTCCTCTTCATAGTGTTAACGAGTAATAGGTATAGTGAGAGGACACATCCCAACACACTCCTTTCCTGATTTAAAGCATTCAATATTCAGTTCACAGCTGTGCCATAACATATTGGCCTATATATTGGGCTACTGACAGCAAGATTAAACCACATGCTTTTCTATAGGAGAAAGATGCAGTTTTCTATGAAGAACTATAGTCTTGGAAATTTATGGGAGTAGTTTAACCTTGACCTACAGGGTAGATATGACATGAAATGGATCCATTATCAATGAGTGATGAGAGATGACTTCGAAGAAGTACAACCAAATTGCCCCTGTGGTGTGAATGATTTACTTTGATCTCACCCTGTAAATTTTACCAGACAGACCAGTCCTTATACAATGACATTATTCTTTGGAGAGTCAGGGATTAGTGAAAAAGAAGAAGAATCTTGACAAGGTGAATTAATACAGTAACTATAACAAAAGACTCAAACATGAATTCAATTGTGAGGTTGGTACACAAGTGGGAAATTCCTTCTGCTGTACAAAAGATCACGATGAGTCATAAATGACTAACTTTCCTGTAACTCTCTCCCATGTCATTTTTGTAAAATCCTACCCACACCAAAAAAAAAAACCCTCTGCCATTGAATCCATGCAGATTCATAGCCACCCTATAGGACAGAACTGCCCCTGTGATTTTCCTAGGCTCTAACTTGTTCTCTCTCAGGATGATGATCGCTGGTCTTGTAGTTAGTAGCCCAGAGAGACCTCTTTGCTAACAATACTCCTTAACAACCATTAATAAGTCTACTTCTCACAAGTAGGAGATTTAAAATTTCAACTTATGTGAAATTTAATTCACTATGCAATAAAATTATTTTAAATAAAAGATGTAAAACTCAAGAACTTAAACTTTGGCTATTTGATTTTTAAAATGTTTTTTAAATGATGCATTAAATTTAATCCTTAAAGTATGCAATGCTTTATTTTATTGTAAATTATTATTTTTAATTATCTTTTGAAATGTAAAATCATGGCACCTTAATGGGACTTTTAAATTACTTTCTCCAGCCACACCCCCTCCCTTATTCCAGAAAGGTTAAGACCTCAAACATTCAAGGTAACTCCTACCTTTGTAAGAAAATTTTCAATTTAATGATACTTGCCATGATCAACTGCTTGCCCTGACCTGCAGACACTACTGTACAATTGCTTTCTAACACTATACTCCTTTTTCACTCATTTTAAAGAAATAACACTACTATGCTAATCATTTTGGAGAGATAATAATATATTGCCTCTCACTATTCTAATTTCTGTACTCTAAGATGGATGATATTTAAAGCAGTCTAGTGAAAGATGTCTCTTATGTGTTTATTGACTACTTGGAGCTGTTTAGCTTCATAAAATAACAATTCCTAAAGATGTATGATTTTGCAAGACCACTTTAAATCTTGAGTATTCATAAAATTCTTTAGACTCCTAACCTAGCCAGTTCTGTAAATAAAACTGCAAACAGTTGCTTTAATATTTTGAACTATTATAAAAATGCTACTCATTTAGTTTCTTTTCTATATGAACAGATAAGATTCTGCAGCATTAACATATTGATGAAAAATATAAGTCTGTATTTTTATCAGATGAACTATGTGAGCTTACAAAACTATTTCTCACTAATCTTTTTGACATTCCTATAGTACATATGGAAGCTGGTATAATCTTTATAGATAGAAGCAGAGATAGAAAAAAAGGTTAAGCAATTTTCCAGGGGCACTTAGCATATTTAGGGAGGAAAAGTCTTCTATAGTCAGTATTTAATTTATATAAAGAACATGATAAATTAAACATTCATTATTTTTATGCTTTCCTCTTAATTAGATGTATCTTTATACCTTAAACAGCCTATATTAATTTCTGAAATAACCCATTATTCTCTCTTTTATAAGACTAAAAGAGTTATTTCCCCAAATTTCATAAGAAAAAGCTGAAAACAATAATAATTGTTTTTTTGAGTTAGTATTTAATCTTGGTTTTAGAGGAAATACAACACAGTAGTTAAATATTGGTCTCTAAAATCATATGTATTTGAGATCATTCTTCACCTAATTCTAATTTCATGAAATAGACAATTTTACATAACCTTCTACTGCTTTGTTTCTATATTTTAAATTAATAGATAATACAGGATCAAAGAAATAAGCTGGTTATGAGCCTTAATTTACATAAAGCCTGTTAGTGCTATGTCAAGAGATGAAATATAAAAAAGTCTGCCTTGAATTTAAAACCAAACAGCTTATTATTACTATCAAATGCAGTTTCTTTGTTCAAACCTTCAATATAATTTGAACTTTAGGAAGGTGAAGCTATCTGCTCCCTTAAAAATATATAGCTTCAGCAAACTTGTGTAGAGTCTCTATGAGTCAAAATCAATTAAATGGCAGTGAACTTAGCTTTTATTAGAGTTGGATTTTTGAATGTTGGTACTAGCATGATTCTAAATATTTTTATTCTAGGAAATAGTACGTATTCAGGTATCATCATATCTCTCGTAAAATGATTTTAAAGAGCCATGCAAATAAGGACCACAAAAACATATTAAGTGGAGGTTATGAATGAAAGATATACCAAATGTCTGTTTTATTCCTTAGGTAATTTTCACAACAAATATTATCTCAAGTTTGTATTATACATCACAAAATTATTCCACCCACGTGAAAATGTGTTGGGAATGCATTTTCATGATTATTATTATAAATATGAAATTCTCAAAAAATAAAGGGTGTATTATTAAAGACAAGCATTGTTAGATAAGCATCTAATATTTTCTCTCTGACTTTGTTATTTTATGCTTATGAATTATGGCATGTGAATTACAGCTATAGCAATTTCTTCAAATTACTTTGGCAAGTCAATAACACACCTTACATTTATTATACAGATTAGCTACTTAAGTTAAGGGTCAAATCTTAGTCTCAGAAATACCTAAATTTAGTCAAATGTTGAACACATTAGTTTAAATGCTGACATATTATAGTTGAATGTATTTTTACTTGCTAAAATGTTTCACCTGTCATTTGTCTATTCATTGGTTTTAGTGTGGCAACTTTCATGTTGCTGTAATGCTATGTCACTGGCATGTCAAAAGTCAGCATGGTCACACAAAGTGAACAGGTTTCATCAGAGAGTAAGAATAGATTTTGAAGAAGGAACAGGTTTTTTATTTATGGAAATTTGCCACTGACAACCTCATGGAAAGTATTGAAACATCGTTATATGTTGAACATCTAATGAACAGAAGCAAACATTGTAATATATATTGCCAGAATATGATCCCCATAAAGCCAGAAGGCACTCAAAATATAACTGGAGATGAGTGGCCTGCTCAAAGTTAAGTTGTCCATAATGACATGAATGAAGGCATAAAACCTGTGAGAGTTTCATTTGCTGATGGAGCACACAAAATTAAAGAAAGAAAGAAGCTGCAAAACATTAATATTTGAAACTTGATATGTACAAGGTATGACTCCAGAAAAATTGCAAGTTGCTGAAAATGAAATGGAATACATAAGATCAAAATCTTAACAATGAACTGAAATGAACTTGAATTGGCCATTTTGAATCAGAGAAGCATAATTTTACTGTACATTGAATGGCACAGTCAAGAGAAATGTTATTTTATTCATCATCAAAAAGGACACCTTGAGATCTATCTTGAGCAAAATGTTGTCTGTGATAAGCATAAATCTATCCACATTAAGTAAAATCCAATCAATACAATTATAAATAAAATTAGAGCTAGAAACCAAACATATACACTATCCACTAAAGCTACTGAAAGAAGAATTTTTCAGTGTAAAAGCAGTCAAAATGCATTGGTAATTGTTAGAATTGAAATTCAATAGCTGGAAACAAAAAGAAAATAGAAGCAATTGCAAAACAGGATGACAGAAATTAACTTGGTGATCACTAAAGAGAATTTTTGTAGGACTGGCAACCTATTCATAACAAAACCCTCTTTTGTCCAATAACTAAAAGGAAAAATTAATATGGACTTCTTCAAATGGAATACATAGAAACCAAGTTACTTCTATGGGAAGAGAACAAACTCAATATCAGCAGTTAAAGACAACCAATAATTTTTCATATTAAAGTTCTGGTTGAAGCTTGAGAATATTAAAACCAGTCTAAAATAGAAACTTGGTTCTATTCCACCTGAATTTTGAGTCCATCTAAACAACAGATTTGTTGCATTTAACACAAATAGAAGTCCTTCTGAGCTGTGGGAAAACATCAAGGACATAATTCAGGACAGGAAGAAAGTAAAAAACCAAATGATGTAAGAAGAGCCTCTAACACTAGCTATTAATCATAGGGCAGCCAAGGCAAATGGGATAAACAATGAAGACAAAGAGCTGGCAGAAACTTTGAAATGACAACCAGAGAAGACCAAAAAACCATTATAATAAAATGTGCAAAGACCTAGAGTTAGAAACAAAAGAAAAGCGTGCATACAGCATTTTTAAAATAAAGAGAACTTAAGGAGAAATTCAAGCCTAGACTTCCAGGACTGGAAAATTCTGTGTGCAAAAATTTGATGCTATTGGAGGCACCTAAATATTATGGAAAACATATACATAATCACTGGAGCAAAAAGCAACATTCCATAATTTCAAGAGGTTGCATATAAACAAGAATCGATAATATCTAAGGAAGATGGTCAAGCTCCACTGAGAAAGCATGGGGCACAAGGACTTGATGGAACAACAAGTCAAATGCTTCAAATGCTATTGATAGCTGTAAGCAGTCACTTGTCTCCCATTCAAGTACTAACTAGGCCCAAGCCTGCTTAGCTTCAGAGATCAGATGAGATCAGGTGCATTCAGGGTGGATGACTGTAGATGCAGTTACTTTTCTATAATGGGAAATTTGAAGAGAGTGACCTGGACAATTGATTAGGAAAGATCCATAAGTGTACTGAGTCCCAGGAAAGATGACGTAGCAGAATGTTCTATGTATGGAATAATATAATTAATATTACAAGCAAGTGAAATCTTGCTGAAGATCATTCAACACCAGTTGCAGTAGTATGTTGTCAGGGATCTGCCAGAAGTTCATGATAAATAAGAAAATGGCATGAAACCAAGGACATCATTTCTTACGTCAGATGGATCTTATCAGAGAATGTAAGAAATATATTTACTAGTGTTTTATTGAGTGGGCAAAGGCATTCAAGCGTGGGTCATAGCAAACTATGGACCTCCTTGAGAAGAACAGAGCACTCCAAAAATGTCATTGTGCTCCTGGGGAACTAGTACATGGGTCAAGAGGAAGTTCCATGAACCAAACAAGGAAATATCACATGGTTCAATATCAGAAAAAATAGGTGTAATTGTTGTAACCCCTCATAATACTTATCCAATCAGTATAATTAAAATAGGTAGATTTTGTGAACAGAAATGCAGCAGCAGGATTGAAGAAAATCTTATTAGCAACATGAAGTATGCAGGTGGTACAACCTAACTTGCTGAAAGTGAGGATGACTTGAAGCACTTGCTGATGAAAGCCGAGATTTGCAGCCTTCTGTGTGGGTTACAATTCAATATAAAGAAGGCCCAAGTCTTAACAATGGACCCAATAGGTAGTTTCATGATAATGAGTACAAAATTCAAGTTATGTATAACTTTATCCCGTTTGTATCCATACCCAATGCTCATAGAAGCAGCAGCCAAGAAATTGAAGGATGCATTACAGTGGGAAAATCTGCTGCACAAACCTCTTTAAAGTGTTGAGAAGCAAGTATGTTACTGTGAGGACTAAGGTGTCCTTGAACAAAGTAATGGTATTATCAATCACCTCATACGCATGAGAAAATTGGACATGGAATAAAGAAGAGGGAAATAATCCATGTGTAGCCATTATTGTGCTGGTGAAGAAGATTGAAAATACCGTGTACTGTCAAAAGAACAGACAGATATATCTTGGAAGAATGACAGCCAGAATGCACCATAGAATCAACGATGGTGAACTTAGTCTCACTTATTTTGAACACTTATTTTGAACAGGAGAGACAGTCCTTGAAGAAGGCCATTGTACTTGATACAATAGAAGGGTAGCAAAAACGAGGAAGACTCTAGACATAATGGATTGACTGACAAAGTGGCTGCCAGAAATTGTTCAAAATGAGACCAATTCTAAAGGTGGTGCGAACCAGGTGGTGTTTATTTCTATTGCATGTGTGAATGCTTCGAATCAATGGCACCTAACAACAGCAAAATATTTAACTTTTTCAAAACAATTAGGTTCAAAGAGACAATTAACTCATATCTATAAGTATAAAATTATTCTCATTTTCCTAAATCATAGTAGAAATGATTTAGTTTGGGGGTTATAATAACAGTGTTCTGCACTTTGATATATTAAATTGTCCCACGGCCCATACTCACCTTACTGACAAGATGACTGAAGACAAGTGGGCACATAAGCAAATGTGGTGAAGAAAGCAGATGCTGTTCGATTATCAAAAGATATAGCATCTCAGAAGCAAAAAAGCCCATTAGCCTGTGTGATCATGAGGTGTTGAAGGGATCAGGTATCAGGCATCAAAGAAAAAAAAAACATAGCATTGTGAAGGAGAGGTAGTACAGATTGGGGACACAAAGTCTATCTGTAGGTAACTGGACATGCCTTTACAGAAGGGTCACAGGGAGGATATGAGCCAAACAGTGTGAAGTGCAGCAGTGATAAATCATAAAACTTTCCTCTAGTTTTAAATGCTTCCTCCCCTTATCCTCACCGCTGTAGTTGAAGCATGTAGTTGAACTTGGATACAAATCAAAACTTGAATATATACATTCATGGTCAACATAATCATCTGCAAGCAGGTGCATGTGGACAGACATTCAAGGAAACATCCTTGATTTTTTTTTTAAAATGTTATACTGGAGTTTGTTTTGATCTCTGTTCTTTGCATTAACATAGCATTTTTACAGCACCTGCTTTTTTAGATAATGTTCCAAGTTTGTTACTTATCAACTTAAAAAAGAATTATGAGTAAATGCAACCAGTCATTTTTCCCAAATTTGAGTATGAATAAAAAGAAAAGACAAAGCTCAGTTCTTTGCTACATGTCTGAGAAAACTGTAGGGCTCTGCTTTCTAACAAATTCTTTCTGTGTTCTTCTTGTTTCCCTGCATCTCTGTTCATTTACAACAACATTTGGTGCCTCAACAGGAGGACCCAAAGAGATATCTGAAGGACTCTTGGAAACCAAGTAAAGTTTTATGACTACACCAGTATACCTTGGCAAAAGGCATTGTCATAGACAATTATGTGTCTACAGGAAAACAATATATTGAAGCTATGAAAGCTATTTTAAAGACAACTGGAGTAAAAGTTCCATCTTGAGCTTTTAGGAAACTTTTTGCCTGTGTACATAAACATTGCTATTGGTTTTAGCCTGAAAACGAGAACCAATTAAATGTTAAAATATGGAGACAGGTGACTTGTGCTTTGAGAAGAGCACATCAATGAGGTGAAATCATTGATCACAATGTTTGGGCATTAAGGTCTTTAATCAATATTGCTATAAAACCATTTCAGTCAGATACTGAAATTAAAAGAAAAACCTGCTTGTGAAAGTGTTACAGGAGCTGCCAGTATGGAACCATTGAGCAAACCTATATAAGACAAAGTTTATGGTATTTCTGAAATTGAATCTTCTTCTTCATCAAATTCTTCTTCTGAACAGGTGGGTAAGTTTTCAATGTGTGAGGAATTAAAAATTGTGGGTTGTTTAGTAAATAAAATGACTGAGTGTCTTGATTTAGATTCTGGAAAGGCAGTTGTAGAACCAACAGCCTCTTATATTAAGGAGAAGCTTCCAGCACGTCCCAAAGGGAATAAGGTTATGCCTTAAATTCCAGTTGAGAAAATGAACTTATTAGGTGAATTAAATGAGACTTCTTTATCCTCTCCCATATCCATGACTGCTCTTTTCCCTGTTTTTAGAACTGAGGAAGCTGCTGATATTCAACATCCTAGTGGGTGGGTGCAGTGTGATCATGAAGGGCATGAGTTTAAGACTTTGAAAGTTTCATAGAAAGCTGCACACTCTTATGGGGCACAGTCATCTTATGTTCAAGGGCTTTTATGCTCTTATGTTGCTGACATTATTATGATTCCCTTAGATTGGAATAATTTAATTAAAACCATATTAACTTCTGGCCAGTACATTCAATTTAAACTTGGTGATGTGAAGAAGCTGAGAAACAGGTTCAGATTAATAGCTGTAGGCAGCCACCAGGATCAACTTTTGAACAACTGACTAGCAGTGGTCCTTTTGCTGCTACTGCTCAGCAAGCCATCTTTTGGGATGACATTTTGAACAAGTTCTCAATCTATGCTTACGTGCTGGGCAAAAACTTGATGAAAAGGGAAGGATAGCAAAAATATTTACTAAAATTTTACAAGGACCTAATGAATTTTTTCCTGATTTCTTATACCATCTTTCTACAGCTGTAAAATGTGCTGGGAATTCCCGTGAATCACAAACTTCTCTCCTTCAGCTGTTATCTGTTGGATCCTGTGCCCCACTCCCGCCATTCAGAGTATAACTCAAATAAGTTTCCTGACAATGGGCACAGTAACCTTGATGTAATACAGCAAAGAAGACTCCCAGCAAACCTTTAACCATTTGCTAACAGTTAATGCAATTTCCATATTTATTGAATGCCTAAGTTGAGGTAGAGACAGTCAATTTCAGAAGGTAAATGTAAGTTGCAAATAGTCAAAACAAGCGAAGGCAATTCATGACCTTGATGAGCTTGCCAAGCAGTATCTGCCCGTCAGAACCTTTTAGGAACTCGTCCTCGAGGAACAAACTGGAACCAAATTTGGCAAATAGATGTTACTTCTTTTTCTTCTTTTGGCAAACTTAAATATGTTCATCATTCTATTAATACTTTTTTCATGACCTTACCCTGCTACTACAGAATGTGCTGATGCTGGTATTATTCCTTTGTTAGAAGCAATTTCTATTACAGAAATTCCACATACAATTAAAATAGATAATGGGTGTGCTTACATTTCTGAAAAATGTTCGGCTGTTTTCCATGTACTTGAAATTCAAAATTTGACTGGTATTCCAGGAAATAGTACTGGTCAAGCTATTATTGAACTCCCAAATCGGACTTTGAAAGAGTTACTTTTGAAACAAAGGAGGTGGCTGGGTGGGGGGAAGGGGTGTATGGGGACAGTCATCCAAGAAGGTGACTTTATACAACTTTATATACTTTAAATTTTCTAAGTTTAAATGACAATAGTTTCATGGCTGCTGAATTGCATTGGAAAGATAATGTTATTGTTGTTGTTTTTAATGTAGAACAGCCTATATTCTGAACAAGACACACGGCAAGTAGATATGATAATAAAATGGGGGATAGGGCATGCTTATATTTTTATGAGAGAAAAAAATGTGGGCTTCAGATAAGTGAATTAAATTATGTGATGGCCCAAAAGAAGCCTTGCCCTCAGAGCGAAATGAACCTGAGTTTTGCTGTTATGAGCATTGTCAGAAAAGCTGCTTGAGCTCCCTTGATAACGACTCTGCCAGCATTGGGGCAGATTAAGAAGTTCAGCATGGAAGGAGAATAGCTAGTGCATTCCCATGGACAAGGGTTGACTACGAATTTGTTTTATGCAATGATGGCTATTTTGACTTCTCAGGTAAATGCTGAGAATTTTACTTATTGGATGTATGTCCCTAACCCACCTCTGTGTAGAGGAGTCTCTTGGACTGATCCTACTGGTTTCATATAAGTTAATGTATCCTCCTGGATGCCTGGGCCTCTAGATATTCGAGGACAATTTTGAGCAAATGAAGACCCTATTATTACATCATATGAAACTAGGGTTAAGGACTTCCTATATACATTGGACTTGGGGAACATTGTTTACAATTAAATATCAAATCTGGCTGTCAATTACTGAAAAATTCAGAAGATAAGAGCAAGTCTCAAAAATTGATAATTTTAAGTGCTCAAGGGTTTTCCGATTTAAATGCAACAGGAAAAACATTTGCAGCTCCGTTTTCACTATACCCATCACCAATGTGTTTGCCCTTGTCTGATTGGGTACATTGGGGTACTTGCAGAGCAGAACTGTCCTGAGTGTTAATTAGTAATTCCCAGGGAATTGTCGTTGATTGGAGTCCTTCAGGTTCTGCTTGGGCTAAATCTAGGGCAGGAGATCTTAAATAGCATTCTCATAACCGCACGATTGACAAAGAAGCAGCGGAGTCTAATTTTTTTTTTTTTTTTGGCATGGGTGGGGATTTTCTACTCCCAGCCCTCATATCATAGGGAAACCCCTCCAAGTCATAAATGACCCTTCCAAAGTCATTTATGGAAAATAGGAGCTGCCTTGTTCCCTATTAGAGGATGGATTGACAACAGTATTATTCAAGCAGGAAATTATGCCTTGTGCTTACAGTTAATACAACGCAATATGTATGTATGTCCAAGCTTGTGTGCATTTGCCATATTTTTTTGTGATAGGATCTGTCAATTGGAATTACTCCTTTGGATAAATTAAATGTAATACTCAGGGTTTTTTTTTTACTTTTTAAAATTCTTTTATTTCTTTTCATCATAACACATGTGTATATACATGCACACATATATGCACATATATATGTGTATATATAGAGAGAGACAGAGAGACAGAGGGAGACAGAGAGAGCAAGAGTAGCGATATGGATGCCTACTCAATCGTCTTGGCAATGGAAAAGTTCTCGTGCTTTAGCTTTAATTGATAAATTGACTGATTATTAAGAACATCAAAGCAATTTTAAGAATGTTAATAGTTGCAATTTTAGGAATCATAGCAATTACTGCCACTGCTACTACTGCAGGATTAGCTTTACATCAGTGTGTACGAGGTACTTATTTTGTAGATGATCGGCATCAAATCCTGAAGTTTTGTGCTCCATTCAAAAGCATATTGATCAGCAAATTAATGAACAATTGGCTAATTTATTTCTAACAGTTATTCTTTTGGAAGACCAGATAAGTAGTATTAAGCAACAAATTAAATCACAATGTTATTGGAATCATATGTTCATATGTGTCACTCCTATGATTTGTAATGATCTGTTTCCTTGGGATCAAGTTAAGATACATCTACTGATTTATCAAAATCTAACCCAGGACATTTTGCAATTGCAATATCATATGCAGGACACATAAAAAATAAAAGGAGCAGATTAATGGCACTCAAGTGCTAGACCGTTTTTTCAAGGTCTTCATCAACTTAACCCGATTCCTTCTCTTAAAACTATATTTGACCCTTTTTAAGGATTGCTTTTGCACATAATTTGTCTTTGTTTTACCTTCTAGAGTGTCTGTTGAAAATATCCCTGACAAACAAAGCACCATAGACAGAAGAAATGCTGCCATTTCAGACTATTCTCTTTGTTTGGATGCTATAAAAAAGGAGGAAATGTAGTTGAAGCATGGGTAGAAATTGGATACAAATCAAAACTTCAATGTATGCATTTTGAGGTCAAGGTGATCATCTGTACGCAGATGCATGTGGACAGACCATCAAGGAGACATCCTTAATTTAAAAAATGTTATACTGGACTCTGTTTTCGTCTCTGTTCTTTGCTTTGTAGATTATAATTTTACAGCACCTGCTTTTTTACATAATGTTCCAAGAATGTTACTTATCAAACTTAAAAAAATTCTGAACAAAAGCAACCAGTCATATATTCCCAAATGTGAGTATGAATAAAAAGAAAGAACTAGCTCAGTTCTTTGCTGCATGCCTGAGAGAGCTGTAGACCCTTGCATTCTTACAGATTCATTCCGTGTGCTTCTTTCTCTGTATCTCCGTTTATTTATAATAACACCCCGCCTCACTATCATGATTCCAATCTTCCCTTACAAATCTGGCTAGACCAGAGGATGTACACTGGTACAGAGGGGAACCGGAAACACAGGGAATCCAGGAGGATGATCCCTTCAGGAGTAGTGGTGAGAGTGGCAATACCGAGAGGGTGGAGGGAAGGTGGGGTAGAAAGGGGAAACCAGTCATAACCTCCTCCCTGGGGACTGGGCAACAGAAAAATTGGTGAAAAGAAACGTCAGGCAGGGTAAATATAACAAAATAATAATTTGTAAATTATAAAGGGTACATCAGGTACCGGGTAGGGGGTTGGGAGGGGACAAATCAAGAGAGGGTACCAAGGTATCAAGTAGAAGGCAAATGTTTTGAGAATGACGAGGACAACAAATGCATGAGTGCAGTAGACATACAATGGATGTGTGGATACATGGATTGTGTTGAGTTATGGAAGCCACCAGTAAGATGATCAGAAATTTAGAATATAACGTTCTGCATAAAATGAATTCTTAAGCCCTACTGGTAACAATCTATTACAATGAATTTTCTGGTCTAGTACAATGCAAAAATAGTTAAAATCTTTCTTTCTTCTTTGAACATATTTTGGCATAAGGAGCAGAATTATGTAAATAAAATTACTCTTGCACTAGAAACTCAAATTTTATATAAATTGAACTAGAAATTTACTTTTATCAGTTTTGCATATGAGGGGGTTTCAGAAGTTTATGAAAATTACACAATCTGTTAACTCCATTTTTTCATGAATTTACCTATCGGACGTATTTTGACAAAACTTTAAGATTTTGTTGTATTGCTATGGAGCCTGCCCCACTTCCAGCTGCCTCTGTACAACGGAATGACGTGCCCCTAGTCCTGCGTCCTCATTTATTGGTTGCAGTCACTTTGTGAATTCATCTCATTTGAGTATTCATTTCCTCTGACCCTCCATTTGTGATGCAAGATGTCCTTCTCTGGGCACTCACACTCTTAATATATTCAAATATCTACTTGAGAATAATTTGCCATCTTCCCTTCCCAGGAGCATCTTGGCAGTACTTCTTTTGATGCAGATTTGTTCATTCTTCAGAGAGTCTGTGGTATATTTATTATTTTGACAGCACTATAACTTAAATACATAAATTATTTTACTGTATTCTCATACATTCATCAACTTCCTCAAACACAGAAGGAGATTTTAAATATCATCATATTGGTAGATAGGCCATATTCATCTAACAATGCTTTTCTGCAATGATTTTTTTATTATCTTTAGCAGTTTTGTGTTAGATAACTTTTATTTAAAAGAGGCACAAAAATGGGCACCAAAATCTCTATCAGGGAATGCCCAACTAGCTGTCTTCTACATTTTTTGTCTTCTACATTTTACATAGATGAGTAAAAATTTCAAATCCTACTTAGTTTACTCAAACAATTCAAGTGCAATCCTGTCAATTCCTAGAGTCTTGATTTTCTTTTTTTTTTTACTAATATCATAAGCCCAACTTGGACTTATTTCCTAGCTAATATTTTTCATCCTTAGCCATATGCTTCCTCTTGAAATTGTGAAACATCAAGTTCTTTTTGGAATGATGATTCTATATGTCTTTCTTATCTTTTTTTTAGGGGGGTTGGGTTTTTATGTCATTCAATGGCTTACCTATACTTTCATCCAAAACTCAAACTCAAGGCTTGCTTTTTCTTCTTCTGTTCTTCGAGTTTGAGAAATGTTAAGCATGATATTTTCCTCCCTAGGTTTTCTAACTTGATCTGACATTTATTATAATAGTTAATTTTGCTTCCCAGAGCCTCATGCTGAAGTCTGTGAAGTTTTGCATGTCATTGATTCTTTTTTCCTAAACATTGGTGCAAAGAACAAGCTAGAAAATCTTTTCATATTCATTTTGGTCCTTTGTTTTTTCATGGTAATGACATTCTTTTCTCACATAAAATGGCCTTGACATCACCCCACAGAACATCTGACCTTCAATCACTTTATTCAGTGCATCAAATATATTCTTTAAATTCAAGTTAAATAAAATTAAGGTGGTACTTTGCAATTATAGGACTTGCTTTAATTTTTCGGCCAACTTGAGAACTTTTGTCTTCTTCTGATTGATGATATTAAGATTCTTAATATTTCTTTTCACATATGTTTTTATTTGATTCCTATGTATTCCATTTAGCATGGGTAAAATGTAGAGGTCCCAATTACATGTTGCATTCACATATTATTAATGAATAAATATTCCTGTAAATTTCCATCGTATGATCTTTAGTGTCATTCCTATTACTAAGGTCAAATTTTTCAACTAGTGATTCTTCATGTTTATTTCCAGCTTTTGCATTTTAATCATCATTAATTAATAATGTTTCCTGATTGCTTGATCTAATTCAGAGAGCAGTATATGGTAAAAGTCTTCAATTTTTGACTGAGCCCCAGTGGCGTAGTGTTTGTGCATGGGACTGCGGCCCAGTGGTATGGAGCTTCAATTCCAGCAGCAGCTCCACAGGAGCAAAGGCTAGGCCTCCTACTCCCACCACCAGAGGGCAGTGATGCCAAAAAAACAAAAAAAAAACCACAACTACAAAAAAAAACAACAAAACAAGATAAAAAAGTCTTCAATTTTCTTACCTTTAGCATGAATCCTTGAAGCATTAAATTAAGTAACATTTGTATTAACAGGTATTCCTTTTTATATATATTGATATTATTCTATCACTGACAATTTCTATTTTAGGAGAAATATTGAAAAATTCTTATTAATGATGAATTTGATAATATGTATCTCTAATTTGCCATTTCCTGCATAGGGAATCACATTTTCAGATTAAAATGGTTACTGAAAAAAACCCCTCTGACATCAAACTTACTCTTCTCCATTTAATTAATTGTCCTTTTATTCATGCTAAATATATTCCAGTTTCTAAACATTGATGGATATTTATTTATTTTTTAAAAATTTTTGGATATAAGGGTGCAGTTTATATTCAAGAGGAACAGGACATTAAGAAAGCATACCAAGCCATTTCAGTTCAAAGTCATAAGTCCGATATTAGCCCATGTACCTGATACCAGTCTATAATGCCTCCTTCCAACTCACAAAGTCACAGCCCAGTGGGTGCAGAATCCCAGCTCCAGCAGGGGTCTCCCCATGGCTCCTCGCTTCCAGAGGTCAGGGTTCACATTGATGGATATCTGTAGCTATTATATCTTAATTGTTTGTCATGTCATGTCAGCAAATGAAGTAAATTGAAGCCTTTTTCCAACCATGTCATAGACCAAAAGACAAACCAAATTTACTCTCAAATCACTGCTGACTCATTGTGACCTGCTATGGGTTGTGAGACCATAGCTGTTGAGACTGGAACTCCCAGTCTTTCTTCTGAGGAGCTGTAGGTGGTTTCAAACTGCTGACAATCCCGAATACAGGCCAATGCATAGCCACTACACCACCAGCACTTCTACAACCATGTCATTAGACCAACATTATTTACTGCAGACAGTTCTTCTCTAGTCATATTTTGAATGTATTCCAAGCCGATAGTCAATCTTCTAGAAAATTATTGGATAATGGCTTATTGTTTCTCCAAAGACCTCAGTGACTAATATTGCAGAAATGAACTAAATGTTCCTGCCTCATAGTCTGTCATAATCTAGAAGCTCTGATAAAACCTATCGGTCCACCACAGGTGACTAGCTGGTATTTCAAATACTTAAACATCTCTTAGAGGATAAAAACAACTTTCCAACAAGATGAAGCACTGAAGTTTAAGAGAACTACAAAATCACAATTTTAATAATATTGTTTTTTTTGGGGGGGGGGCATCACTGCCTCTGGTGGTCGTGGGCGCTACCCAGTGCTGCTACTGAGAGCCGCCGCTGGATTTGAACCGCCAAGCCCACAGGCCGCAGTCCCGCACTCAACCACTTACGCCACCAGGGCTCAGCCCAATAATATTGTTTTGTAATAGTAACCAACCTCTCTTTCTGTCAAATTCAGTGGACAGGCGTACTTGTCCTGTGATTTCTGCAAATGCAAACATGAATTTCTGCAAATGCAAACATGAATTAAGTCTATAAATTAAGTAGAAAGAAGATAATTATCTAGAATCATATTTATTAAAAAATAATCTGAATTTAACTTTATAGTTATGATATACTGTCACACTTACTTTTAATTAAGCACTTATGCTCATTCTAAATTCCTGACTTGGTGTTAATAGAACACACACGTAAGCTAATAATATATTTATACCTACCTTTACAGAAATAATTTAGATTGCCCGTGAAAAATATATTATAATTGTCATAAGATTTACAATAGACTATTCATTGTTTGAATAGATTTAGAAGATTTATCAAAGTCTGAAATTCCCAAGTAAGATTTACTAGAGTTCTTTTAAAAAACATAAAAGAAATGGTGAAAATTTTACTTTAGAATTTAAGCTATTCAGGGTGGAAAGAATAAATCAAGCTATTATTTTAGGAAACATTATTTGAAATGCAAAAATATGAAAAATTCAGAGGAAATCCTTAGATAATTAAGAGGAAATCAAGGATATCATGCTCTCTAAATGAGGATTATATAATTCAAAAATGCAAACTTTACAGTCAAATTATGCTATCTTCATTTAAAATTTTATTTTGTCTAATTAGTTGTCCATTTTTCTGACCCTTAAAAATGTTTGTTATTCAGACGTCCTATATTGTCTTTTTTAATATTGTGTCTTTTTATTTGTCTCTTGTTTGTTTTCTATAGAGAAGTATGGAAGAGATTAGATTGTTTTTCCTCAGTAAATCTATCACTGTTGTTTCAAATTTCTGCAACATATTTGGAAATTTCTAGTTTGCATAATTAAGTTGACCCAATAAAATTATTCTCTTAGCATAATTATTATACTCATGTAACATAAGGGGAAAATCGGTATTTAAGTGAATACTGCTTTTCTTGTCAGGTTATTGGTGTCATCACCATATGAACTCATTGACTATTAATCTATCTTATTAACCAATTGCAATAGAATGAGATTAAATAGAAAACCCAAATGTATACCATTTTTTATCTATTTAGTCATCTGATCTCCATCTGACCCAACTTGAATTTGATCTAGGTTCAAGCATTTCATGCTTGTTCCCTGACAAAAATTTCTTCACTGGCATTTAAAATAGTGTTAGTGGGGCTGATTCCCGGTGGCGTAGTGGTTGATTGTGGGACTGCGGTCCACGTGCTTGGAGGTTCAAATCCAGCAGCAGGTCTCCAGAAGCAAGGCTGGGTAGCTCCCATGACCAGCAGAGGGCAGTGCTGCGCAAGCAAAACAAAACAAAACAAAACGAGTGCTAGTGATCTTTTTTCCTGCTCTTCATTTTTATATTATTATTATTTTATTCTAGCCATTTTATCTTGTTTCATTTTTTTATTGTTGCTGCTGGCTTTCCTAATTTGTGAGGAGTAAAAAGAGCAGAGCTAATGACTGATACAGTTATTTCTCAGGGATGTCGGCAGGAGACGCAGAGAAGGGGTTTGGAGAGCAAACAAGGAACCCTGGAGGGGCAGGTAAACACTGGAGTTGATTGTGATTCTGTATATAAAACTCATTTTAAAAGTGAAAAAAAATTCTGCCAGACATCTCACAAAATTAATTTTCAATTGCTTTTATATGAAACCTCTAAGACCTCTAACCCCTTGACTGTCAGGACACCAAAGTTTATTTATGTTCTATGACAACAAAATTAAGTCTGAAGTAGAACTAACAATTTTTTTGCTCATACACATGTTAGAAAGTAGAGTATGGATTAGCAAGTTTAAGACAAAATACCGAGTCTGTGATTGTGAGCAGATTGGGGAACTATCAAAAGGAAGGTAGTTCACTATAAGAGTTTCCTGTAGTAAGAGATCTTTTTAGGCTATTGGGAAGTAATAGGGAGATATTATCTTTGCCAAATTCTTATATCATTATGGACTACAATGACACTACTACAGTTTGGATTCTCTTCACCACTAAGCATTTGTCTTTAGATAATTCTAGATCAAGTTATTACTGATATGTCTCCTTTAACACCTTATAATTCTAAAACTCATATTTCTTCTGTGTGAAAGAGGATCAATGATATCAACACTACGTTATAGTGGTTATATGTTGGGCTACAAATGGAAAGTTAAAAAAAAAGGCAAGCTCGGCAGTTCAAAAGCACTCACCACTCCAAGGACAACAGATAGGGTTGGATACTCCTATGAAGCATTGCAGTCACAGAAAGTCAAAGGGGTGGGGAGGATGATTCCACACCGTCCAATATGGTCCTTATCAGTGAGTATCTACTCAATGGCAGTTTTCTTGGGCTTTGGGTAGCACAATGACTTGTAAAAGAACTAAAACAGATATCAGGATACAACTTTACTCCTTGCCTTCTACCATTACCGATTTCCTTTTTCTTTTTCAATCAGCTCCCCTGGCCTTGTGAATAATTGCTAACTGATAAACTGTGGCAATAATAGCTTTCAAAAAAGTATTTTCTCAAAATTTTGTGAATCGTATTACTAGCCTGACCAAAGGTCATAAAAAATTGAACTGACCTCCTATATGTTCTGAGAAAGTTAAAAATTTCTGCCTAAACCCAAATCACAAAGACAAGCACTCCACTTTCCCTGTCTTATAAAACATTGGCCCTGATTCAGTGAGAAATTACCAGGTCACAGGTTGTCCTGGTATGTATCATGTGAACAAAAGCTGCTTTTCTGTCACTTAACCTACTTTTCTGTCACTTAAATAACTTCACTTAAATATCTTCAGATAAATATGTAAACTCTATCCTACCTGGTAGTAATTTTCATTGACTTTCTCCCCACTTCAAAGAGAACAGTTTTGTTCCTATTTGCTATTCCTCTTAACTTTTATGCCATATAAATTTGCAATGCTTTGACTTTTTATTTGAATTGGTAATAACATCTGCCTGTTCTTTCATATTGTGAGAGTAAACTAAATTATTTAATGTGTTCATTAATATCTGATATTCCAGTCATGATTTTATCTTTTTCTGAAAAGTTTCTTTTAACATAGCTCTATGACCTTTTACATGTATAAGAACAGTTACTGAATTTATGATTTTTTCCTTAAATGTATTTAAAGATCACATCATGTGTGAAGTTCCATGCTAAGCAAGGATGAAAAAGAATCTATGAAGTATGCAATCGTGTATGTTTCAGGAGTTGGTGGTCTCAAAAAATTAGGCTTAATTTATTTAGTCTCTGAAAAATTAAACATAGGTAGCTGCAATCAATCTCATAGAAAAAAAACACAGTAATTTAATATGGTGGAAAGGAGTGACCATCGAGTAGTTATTTATAAGTTGCATTGTGTCCCTCTCACTATTATGTGTTGGAATGTTAAACTCTATACCTATAGATGCAGCTCTAGTTGAAACTTATAATTTTTCCTTCTGTAAATGAGTCCATGTGAGTACATAGTATGTCACATCCTGAGTCAAATCACTTCTGAATTTTAAGTAGAGGCATAGACCCAGAGGCAATGTAGCTCAAACTGGAAGGACAGATGCCAGGTGAAGATTGCCAAGAAACCAAGGGACAGACCAGCTATAGATATGGGGGAAAAGAGCTTATCCTAGAGCTATACGTCCCCAGTAGTGGGTGACTTGAATTTGGACTTAAATAACAAGAAAATTAATTTTCTCTTTAAACACTACCCAGTTATTTTATTTTAATAGCAGCATAAGGAATCTAACACAAAAGTGTGAAGAGAATAGTTGTGTCCAGAGTAGACAGGAAAAAATATGTAAAGGTATGCTAGAGAGCAGCAAGAAGGTTTCTGGGGGAAGGACTCTTGTGGGTTTTGTAAGGAAGAGTTGGTCATTTTGATATAAAATGTTAACCTAAAGGAAATATAGCTCATTCATTATCTTATCTATGGTTGCTGATGAAAATTGCTTCTAATTCTGATAGCCGAAAGGGAAAGCTCACAAATGCTTCCACACACCACCCTTCTTAGCACTATCCTGACCAGTCCTACCTCTGACCATGACGGCTCTGTGCTTTCCCCAGGCTGTGCTTATCTACTGGCTTCAGTAATTCATTGAAAGAGCCACACATGATTTGCAGACAACATTCAACATCATGGACAATACAAGGAAGTGAGTAGGTGACAATTCAGTTGAGACATGCTTCGGATATAATTGTTCAGTTGATACAACCTTTTCTTTGCTGTGCCCACAGGCAGGTCTTTTTAGTTCTCAGTCACTTGACCAGATCTCTGCCCTGTTCAGGTATTCTAGCAAAGCTCTTTTAGGACTGCTAATAATGCTGAAAGAATATGCCATTACATGATAGACATCAACCTAAAGACAATCAGATCCAGCTCAGGGGGTCAACAAACCCAACTTCTCAAGTTAAGTGTCTACACATATCACAGCTCACAAGCGAGATTCCTTCTTGTGTTAGTCTGGGAAGACTAGAGAAACAAATTGATAAACACGCATATGGATATTAGAGTAAGGTTTATATGGAGGAAGCACACTAGCTTGTGAGATCCTGAGATGTCAAAGGGATTAGATATCAGGCTTCATGAACTAAAAAGCATAACATTGAGTGCTCACTTTCCTGAGCACTCAGGAAAGTGCTGAGTGATTGCTGAGGACAAATGTATGCATAAGCTAATGTGGTGAAGAAAGCTGATGGTGCCCAGCTACCAAAAGATATAGCATCTGGGCTCTTAAAGTCTTGAGTAAACAAGCGGCCATTCAGCTCAGAAGCAATAAAGTCCACATGGAAGAAGTACAACCTGTGTGATCATGAGGTGGTGAAGGAATTCGCTGTCAGGTATCAATGAGCTAAAATTATATTGTTATTAATGAGGGGGGTACAGATTGGAGACCCAAAGCCCATCAATAGGTGAGGTGACATCCTCTTGCAGAGGGGTTACAAGGAGGATATGATCCAGTTAAGATACAGGGCAGTAGCAATGAAATATGCAACCTTCCTCTAGTTCTCAAATGCTGCCTCCCACCCACTATCATGACCCCATTTCTGTCACATTAATTCAGCTAGACCAGAAGATGTACAGTGAAGTTGGAAACATGGGAAACTTAGGATAGATGATCCCTCAAGACTAGCAATAGGAGTGGTAATACCAGGAGGGTGGAGGGATGGAGGAATAGAAAGGGAGAACCAACTTCAGGGATCTATACATAACCTCCTCTATGGGACACGGACAACAGGGAAGCGAGTGTTGGGATATATTGGACAGTGTACAGTATGAAAAAAATAACAATTTGTAAATTACTAAGGGTTCAAGAGGGAGGTGGAGAGGAAGGGAAATATAGGGAGCTATATTTATAGGGATAAATATAGGGAGCTATAAATATAGGGAGCTGATACTAGGGGCCTGGAGGGAGGGAGGATGTTTTGAGAGTGGTGATGGCAATAAGTGTGTAAATGTGGCCTGCGTGCCTGCATACAATTGATGTTTGTATGGATTGTGATGGGAGTTGTATGAGCTCCCAATAAAATTATTCATTTAAAAAAAAGGGGGGAGGTGGAAAATGAGTGTTTTTTTTAGAAGAGCTTATACTATAAGGGCTCAAGTGGAAATGAAAATGAATGTGGCAACACGTGTGCAAATGTGCTTGATACAGATGATGTATTGAATGTTATAATAGCTGTAAGAGCCCCCAATAAAATTATTTTTTAAAAGAGAGCAAAGTTTGAATACAAGACGAATGAAACATCCCAACCTAGTCCAGTTCAAAGTCATAAGTCTGATATTTGCCTATATGCCTGTTCTAGTCTCTAAAGTCTCCTTTAGAGAGTTACAGGCCAGTGTGTGCAGAATCACAGCACTGGCAGGGATCTCACCATTGTTCCTCACTTCCAGGGCTCAGGGTCCATCAACAGCATCCAGTGGTAGTAGAAGCAGCTCAGCATTGGCAGGGATCTCCATGTGGCTTCTCCAGCTTCAGAGGTCTGGTTCCATTAGGTTAAGGCTGTGTGGCTTCTCCTCAAGCTCTTCCAGCTCCTAGGACACTACCATCTTGTCTTGTCCATAGTTCGCTGTCTCAAGACTAACTCCCAACAATTAGGGAGATGGCTTCTCATCTCCACCAGGGAAATATCGTGAGATTTTCCAGAGTCTCAGGAGAAAACCATGCCCACACGGAGGCCTCATTGGCTACTCTATAGCTATCTCCAGATTAACAGGCTAGACTTCACCCCTACATATCTATCATAAAATTGCTATATTGAACACATGACCACCACACTTCCCCAAAACCCCAAGTTTTTCTTGCTCTGTCGGTTGGGAAGACAACTTCTCTTGTGTTGTGGCTCTTTATTTTGATATTGTTTCTCCCCTCTCACTCCTTATCTTTTTGTGATAATTATCTCTTGGCATTGGTTCATAACCTTTCTAAATGCATGAGAACAGTTAGTGAATTTATGAAAATCTTGTTTATTTAAATGTCATTAAGATGCAGGATGACAATCACAATTAACTCTGTTAAAAATCACTCACAGCAAAATAATTTAACCCAATTAGTAACTTCCCCTATTTTCTTTGGTATTAAAACTGTCTCCTAGCTCAAGTGAAGGCAACATACATGAATCTAGCAGAAAATGATGAGGGAAGAGGCCATAACTGACTTCCTTATTATCATGAAGCATAGGCCAAACATGCTCAAATTCTATTCCTGTTTATCTATTCTAACACTAGTTATTACTCCAAGGACACTATTTCTGTGCTGATTCAACAAATTCATTATAATGTCCAAAATGAATTCCTTGTAACAGCAGTTATAATCAAGATTATTTATTAGAAAAGTTAGCATATTGCCACAAGTAAGAATCAATACACAGTAAGACTTGTCAACATCTTTCCTCCTCAAGCAGCCAAGAGTCCCTTTTAGGTCCTTAGTCTCTCAAGTACATGATCCCTTGGTCTTAGCCTTCACAGTTCAGATATCTGGCTTGCTATTCTTCCTCTTAGACTCTTAAGTTAGCCTCTGGTCTTCTCTTTTGTCTTATGGTCATCTTGTTGCAACCACTGTGTCTCTAGTCTCAGCCTTCCACACTTCAAAGAGAGATAACAAATGTGCTCCACTTCTGATCATCCTCGTGTTTCAATATGTGTGTTCCTGCTTCTGAAATGGTACATAATCATAGGAATGGCTTAGATGAATGTGATTTATTTTGTTTTGTTTTGTTTTTCATCATAAAATACCTCCAAGAAAACAGATGGTAGTATTCTGCTTCATTCTCCCAATCAAATTCAAGATTCCCTTCCCCTTTAACCCTGTTCTCTAGCACAGCAGAGATCCCCTTCAGAAATGGCATGATAGCCAAAGGCATATTGCTGTGGGTGCCATGGAGTCTGCTCCAGTTCAAAGTTACCCTATACTTACACCATCTTCAGAGTGCCTGCAATACCTAAACCCATTAGTGAAGTCATCGTGTCAATCCATCTCCTGGGGAAATTTCTTTACTTGTTATTCACTGCTCGTTCACTTCGACTTCTTTATTCACTGGCTCACTGCCACATGCCTATGATGCAATAGTAAGTGCCAGATCTTGGATCAGATCTGCCTTAGTCCTAAAAGAAATGTTCTTCCTCTCCACTCTGATGAAGACTTGTGCAGCAGCTTTATCTATGGTGATATGAATTTTTATCTCTTGATTGATACTTCTATGAGAATTGGCTCTGAATCCAAGTAAGGCAAAATTCTTGACAACTTCAAACTTTTCTACAATTATGATATTACCTTTCAGTCCAGCTGTGAAAATTTTGTTCTCCCTTACATCTAGGTGGAATCTGTGGCAGCTACATAATCTGGTATCAATTTGAGGATAAGATTATAGGGGTGGAGTCTGTAAGGGCATGGCCTATTCCTATGAATTCTAGGAGCTCCTATATTCCACCTTGGAGATGGGAAATGCATTCTCTATCTTGGCTTACTCCTTGTGAAACATCCCTGTGTGGAAAAGAGATGGAGAGAGGCTGATGGAGTCAGAGCTCTGGTACCAGAGAAGCCACATGGAGACTGTGGCCAGCATTGAGAATGTTACACGACCACTGGATCCACGAGACCTTTCATGCAGTGGCCTGTGATCTTTCTGCATTTGGTGTCATTGCATGTTTTTCATGAGTCTGAAGAGTAATTTATACGTTGGAATTGGATATATGGGATAATATCAGACTTACGGAGTTCATCTGACCTAGGCAGGGATATTTTATCAATACTCAATTTCTCTTGTATAGAAATCCCTTTATTATACATGTCTGAGCCTCCATGGAAACGCTTTTCTCGTACACCTGGACTCAAACAAAATCCTTTCTGAAGGTTATAATTCTGAAGGTCAGCGAATGCTTCAATTCCTCCTTACTTTCAGCAAGTAAAGATGTGTCATCTGCAGATAAGAGGTTATTAAAAACTTTTCATGCATCTCAATATCACACTCTTCTTCCTATAATCTAGCTTGTCGGATGATTTGCTCAATATAAAGATTGAACAATATAATGTGAGGATATAACACAGATGCCCACTTTTTCTGATTTTAAGATATGCAGTATTCCCTTGTTCTGTTGCCACAAGTGCCTTGTGATTTGCGTACAAATTCTGTATGAGAAATGAAGTACTTTGTAATTCCCATTCTTCTGAAGGTTATCCACAGAGTGTTAGGGTTCATACAGTGGAATGCTTTTGCATAGTCAATGAAACACAAGTAAATAGGCTCTAGTCTCTGCTTTGAGCCAAGATCCACCTGACATCAGCAACGATGTTCTTCTTTCAAGAACTCTTCTGTGGACACAGACACAGAGTGCAGAATTAGAATACACTAAAGAATCATGGTTAGAAAGGCTATGTTAATTGATTATATTCAAAGAATATGCTCCACTTCTCACTCATATCTCTGCTTAAAAAGGAAATCTTCTACTTTTACTTTTTAGATGGCTCACTTTATACCAAGCAAAATGGTCATCACAACCCTGTGGAAAATTATTCAAAGCTGGATAATTCAATCCAATTAGTATCAGCCCTATCTTCTTTCCGAGAATTCTTAGGTAAATAAAGAGCTGACTCAGAATTAACTTGTTGATAGTGAGCCTGTTAGTTGTACTTTTGTAGGAGAAGCACCGGCTATCTCTGAAATACCCAAATTAAATACGTTAGAAACCCAGACCTCTAAGCTAAAGCACTCTAGTGCAGTGCTAAGACATGATACAGTCTCATTCCAAATCTGTTCTCCCATAGGAAATAAGGAAGGGATTAATCTGTTCTCAACCACCACATTTTTATCTTAACCTTGCCTTTTTATACAAAACATTAGACAAGTTTCAAAGTAAATAGGTTCACAATTAAATAATATAATTTAAATAAGAAACACAACATTAAAAGCATTTTTGCTAACTATAGTATGGACAACAGTTCTAGATGGATGAGGATCTGGATCTGTGGTTTTGGATACAGAGGGGAGTATGGAGAGAGAGAGAGAGGGAGAGAGAAAGAGAGAGAGAGAGAGAGAGAGAGAGTCATTGTTTGGAAGGGGAATCCTTTCTAATAAATTAACTGATAGCTGCTCTTCAGGAGCTTTTTACCATTCTTTGTCTTTTTTCACTAGGACTGGGATGGTTTTCCCTTAAAAAAAAATCCGTCTAATGTTGTCTGCTGCTGGCGTTTCTTTAACTGTTACTAAAAAGGTTTGCTAAATTATCATCTACAATATCAATAACATGGTTGATCAGTTCTGTAATGGTATTATTCTTTATAAAACATTTGTTTTTAGAACCCATATTTTTTAATCTAAAGACAGAACAAAAAGTGACAAGAACTAAGAAAAGTATAGCAAAACACTTCCAACACAACCCCAAAAGTTTCAAATAATGTGTACTAACAATGCCAACTAATACTGAGTGACCAAAACACGAACTGCTTTTGTTTACAAAAGTCATGTGTGTCCTGTCATATTCCAGTGTTTCGCTGAAGCTCCAATGCAAAAGTTTCTCAACATTTCCTGCCATAATCTGATCATCTCTAGTACTGATACAATAGACCAGGGTTCAACTGAAACTCATTTTGTTACAGATTCTTTCCAACAAAAATTTACAATGTCTTCTAAAGAAAGAATAAGTACTAAAATAACTGTCATTGAGTAATTTTTAATTTTTTAAAAGTCATAGAGTCTTTGTATATCTTTGGTGGCATGCTAAATATGAATCTACAAATTTGCCTTTTATAGAACATCTTTTTACATGGTTCCATGGTAGATTTGGTTTAATTTTTATTTGTTTGGATTTTTTTGTCAAAAAATTCATGAAGATTTCACACAAAACTATTTTAATTCTGATAACACTGGATCTTTATATTAAACATCTCACCTGCATCTTCTTGATACATCCAATACAACTTAAAACAATCTAAAGATTTTTAGTTTGAGGAAAACAACAAAAAGAAAATGGACAGGTCTGAAAAGTAAGAAAAAGTTCACGAAAATAAATGAATATAGTGTTTCATTATATGATGTATTAATAATAAACAAAGTATCAGCACAACAGAGGGAAAATATATAATTATATTTCTCACTCACTGCCATCAAGTTGACTCAAAACATAGGGATCCTGAATTACTTTTTAACTGCCCTTGTGGGTTTTGAAAGCAGATTCACAAATCACGTAAAATTTAAATTAATTAGTCCTGGCTTGCATTCAGATGCTTGACTAAATACTAGGGCCCCAGGCTTTATTTATCACAGGCTATACTATTTGCCATATAACTATTTGGACCTTAATGGAATATCATTCGATAAAGCAATATTTGCGTTTTGAATGTGAACATTTTATTACAAACATGTTGATTTAAACAGAAATGTCATTCCTTGATATGTACTTTTGAAATTTCAGAGCAAATCTGATTCTAAAGAGATTTACTTAGGCATTCTGGTGATCATTACTTTTGTTAGGTGTCTTTGCGTCAGGGCTGACTCGTATGGATGATGCTATGCACCACAGAAGGAAGCAGAGTATGGCTGTGTTCCGTCCTCAAAATTGTTATGGGAGGCCCTTACTTTCAGCTACTGTGTTCATCCATCTCCTACCAGGCTTCTTCATTTTCATTGATTAATATTACCTTGATCAATATAGTTAATACTTCCTCAAACGTAATTTGATAATATTTGACACTGAAAGAACTATATGTCAAGGATGAAATCTCTATACTCAAAGGAGGAAATCATTTATTCAAGACAGCAAATATATAATGCCTTTTGCCCAGGAGTATGAATATTCCTTCTGCGTGCAAGTATAAAATTCACTCACTGCATTTTCTTCTCACGTGTTAGCAAATCTAACTCACTCTCACATATTACATTCAATGAGAAGCTTAACCTGTGCTTTATCTGATTTCTCTGATGCTCTCCAACTCTACTAAGCTATGACCACTGTGGCAGTCATGTGCTTATGTTAATTTTGTGATTGAAATGGCAGGGTGGAGTCTAGCCTGTTAATCTGGAGATAGCCATTGAGTAGCCGATGAGGCCTCTATGTGGGCATGGCTTTCTCCTGAGACTTCTGGGAAATCTCGCAATATTTCCCTCGTGAAGATGAGAAGCTATCTCCCAGTTGTTGGGAGTTAGTCTCAGAGACGATGAATCATGGAAAAGACAAGCTGACAGCATCCGAGAAGCTGGAGGAACCAGCGGAGAGACCACAGGGCTTTGCCCGGATGGAGCCAGACCTCTGAAGCTGGGGCGGCCCCATGAAGACCTCTGCCAGCGATGAGTTACTTCTGCTGTTGATGGACCCTGAGCTCTGGAGGTGAGGAGCCATGGGGAGACCCCTGCCAGTGCTGGGACTCTGCACCCACTGACTTGTGACTTCATGAGTTGGAAGGAGACTTTATAGACTGATATCAGGCATATGGGTTAATATCGGACTTACGACTTTGTGTTGGACTGGTTGGGATGCTTTCTTAATGTCCTATTTCTCTTATATAAAAACCTTTTCCTTATATCCATATGTGTGTCTTTGAAATTTGTTCCTCTAGTCTACCTGAACTAACACAGACCACGAAGTGTCTTGAGTGATATTTTTTCCAGGAGGAGGCTCAATTCCAAGTCTCTCCACTCCTTGGTTTTAGTCTTATAAGTAAGAAAGTGGTTTGAACAGAAATGATATGTTTATTGAAGGAGAGATATTATGAAAAGACATGAAATGGGCCCATAGTTAGCTTAAAAGGGCTCACAAAACATAAAACCAGAATTTATATTTTGTTAAAGGTGGACCCCCCACCAAAGACTGGACTTCTGGCTGGATTTATGCCAATGGATGATCCTCTGTGATATATGTGTGCATTCAGCAAGCCAGCACCCTAGGCGTCATGCTGTGCTCTTGTTTCAGAGCCAAAACTCAGAGTCTGCTCACTTATGATGGAGATTGTGTGAACACATGGCCTTTCTTCCCCAGGCCACTTTATTTCCAACCTCACTGGTTCTCTTTCATGATAACATGTATTTTATTTTGCCCTTCACTTTCTTTTATGCTGCAGGGCTATGTGCAGCTGTGTCTCTACCTGACTTTTATGTTAAAATCCCTGTCAGTTCCTTCCATTAGCACATCTTCTTCCCTTGCCAATCTTGGCCTAGTAACAATATGAAAGGTTATAGAACAAAATGGTAAAATATGAACGTATAGTTATAGACTGATCTGTAGATCTATCTACCATTCTATTTAGCTATCCTTATATGGAGTTGTGCTGAAGCAATGATTAAGTGCTCAGCTACCATAACATCAATTAATGATGCTGTGTCAAGAGACTGTGACCTTAAGCCTCCAAACCAAGTTACCAAATCTTATGAGAGGTTTGGATGAACTAGTAAACTCAGCCCACTATGCTGCTTTTGGGTTTTAGCATATAAGGCACACTCTGGAGTTCTGGTTTCTCAGTAATATATTGTGTTAGTCCAGGTAGACTAGAGAAACAAATTTCAAAGACACACATATGAATATAAGGAATGGGTTTATATTCAAGAGGAACAGGACAGTGAGAAAACATCCCAGTCCAGCTCAAAGTCACAAGTCCGATATTAACCCATATGCCCAAAAGCAGTCCATAAAGTCTCCTTCTGACTTATGAAGTCACAGGTCAGTGGGTACAGAGTCCCAGCACCGACAGGGGTCTCCCCATGGCTCCTCACTTCCAGGGCTCAGGGTCCATCAACAGCATCCCGTGGTGGCAGAAGCATCTCATCGCTGGCAGAGGCCTCCATGTGTTTGCCCCAGCCTCAGAGGTCCAGCTCCATCAAGGCAAAGCCCTGTGGTCTGTCTGCCTGCTACTCCAGCCTCCCAGATGCCACTATCCTGTGTTCTCTGAGATTAATCATCTCTGAGACTAACTCCCAACAACTGGAGAAGATAGCTTCTCATCTTCATGAGGGAAATATCACGAGATTTCCCAGAAGTCTCAGGAAAAAGTCATTCCCACATAGAGGCCTCATTGGCTACTCAGTGGCTATCTCCAGATTAACAGGCTAGACTCCACCCCTACATTTCAATCATAAAATTAGCATAAACACATGACTGCCACATATATTTTGGATCAATGATTGCTTTTCAAAATCAAAGAGGAATAAAGGCTATGTTATAGCTTTCACTTGTTTGTGATAAGTAGCTAAGTACAATGTGAGGCATTTTCATGAATGTAAATATGTCTTTCATAGATGCCTCTGACTATAACTCTATGTTTCACATAATATGGATAACTTTATATTTCACAATTAGGAGATATATATATATGTATATATATATGGACAAATTAAATAGAACCTGAAATCCAGTCTCAGTCATGTTCATTCCCTTAAATTATTAGACCTGGTTTCAAGATGATTAAGGGCTATCTAAATATGTTAAAAATGGTGTTTTTCAACTCTTTCAGTGACCAACTTTACATTGCTACATATATTTATATATAGCAAGTAAAATCATCACAACACTAATCATGGAATTTCAACACAACACTAAAATATGAATTAGGATATTTATGATATTCAGCTGAAATAAATTTTAAAAAATATCTATCCTTTTTTTGTTGAACATCATGATGAAAGAAAAAGAGATGTGTATATGTGTGTGTGTGTGTGTGTGTGTGTGTGTAAGTGAAGGTTTACAGAGCAGCATTACCCTCAACAGTTATTTCACATTTTGTTTGCACTCATTCAATACAATGCCCTCACTGTAGCACTGGTAATACTGCTTTCTCTTTGAGTCTTCTGCTTCCATTTCTCCTGCTTTAGTAATTCTCAGAACTCTGTCCTTGGGAAAATGCTGCCCTTTTGATCTTAAACTGCTGAATATTCTTTAACAGCGATGATTTCAGCTAAGTATTGAAGGGTGACTAAGGAACATAGCCTTGTGAGTACCATCTAGCTATACCAAAATACATTTTGACTCTTCAAAGGCCTATGGACTACTAAGCAGTATCACACTTTTGCAAAACAGGCCAAATTTGTTTTACTGCCTTACCAATTAGCAACAATTATGCTCTAGATTTAACAATAAGAATCACAGTATTGTTGCAAACATATTATGAAAGACCTTCACAAATAAATTAGAACCTTGACTACATTCCAGATTTAATACTTCATCTATTTATGGTCCCGAGTGCAGGAAATAAGCGCTCAATAATGATACATCCAATTTAGTCAGCATACATCATTCATTTAAGCTTCAGTTTTCTTCTATATCATCTATACCATTTAGCCTAGTGTGGATCAAATGATGAAACATAACTGTCACCAGACAAATAAAAAGAATACCACCTATTATTAAACCTTACAGGGCATAAACTTTCCACTAATTTTAATAGTTTTTCACTTCCTTTCCCAGTATCACGCATTACTGATATTGTTCACATTAGACATTTATTTGGTGTTTATAAATGCATTAAATGGCGATAAGTCACCTCGAACAACAAATATATTAAGAAATATTTCTTAGATCATTAAAATTTATAATTTTCTTCCATCTTAGTATATAAATTTTTTTAATCTTTGCAAGCTGGTAAATAAGAAATCTGTTATAGGAAAAAACATCTCTATGATTATGGTAGCATTTCTAAGAAAGAAGAGTGATTGAATTACAAATGCACAGGGAGAAGACTCTCCTAGTGGGTGGTATTTGTATTTCAAGAGACGACATTTCATGGATCATAGGTTCAAGCAAATACCCATTGTGCCAGACATTAACTGCCACTTAGCAACAGTGATAGAAATGGAGAAAACATCTGGCTGTGGATAATGAGCCAGAGCTTCTCTCCTCCCCTGGATGCTAATAGCATTGGGCAAAGGTCATGACAGAAGGCCATATGGCTCTCCTGCCTCTCTGTGTTCAGATATGCGCACATCTTGCCTACCTATACGGATCATCGGCATCCTTGTAAGCACAGTGGGCAATAAAATCTGCGAAGTGGTAAATATTTAACCACCACTTTAAAATTAATGGAATAGATATATTTAATTAATATGGTGTTTAATGAATTACAAATCATGGAAGCACATGAACTATATAATGATAACATGTAAATAGCAAAACTACATTATGAATACAAATAGCAAATCAGATTTAACAAGCCATGCAGAGGAACTATGTCAGAAATTATAACTCAGATCATATCTATTTTCAGTAATTATATTCTTTTCTATTTTCCTTAATTATATCTCTATTATGGTATATTTCTAGTATCAGTTACTTAGTGAAAAATATTCTATCAGTTACATGTATATGTAATATATATGATGTAAACATACTGCACCTACCTTGATTTAGATGCATTTTTCTTGAAAAATTAACAAAAATAATGCCCTATAAAGCTGACACTTTGACATAAAAGCTATTGCAATTTTTATCAAAGACTATTTTACAAGATAGTGTCATGTATGCTATAAGAGAAGAATTCAGTTCTGGGAAAAGGTCAGATAAATTTCCCAATGGTTAGTGCTGTGTACAGCAGAGCCACAGTGAGGGAGAAGGCCTGGGTGAGCATTTCTGGATAAAGTGGGAGAATAGACAATCATCAAAGAGGTAAAATAGAACTCAATAAAGCCTTCGGTAGCATGCATTGTAAAGCACTTGAATATTAACTTAAAGGTGGGTAGTTAAAATCCATCAAGAGGCAGTTTGGAAGAAAGGCGTAATAATCAGCTTCAGAAAGGCCACAACCAAGAAACCCCCTATGGACTACAGTGTTATGCACCAACACACATGATTCCAATTCAGATTTGACATTACAAGCAACTGGTTTGATCAATTTATTTTAGAAGAAAAAATAATGCTACTTAAATTCCATGGAGGCTTCCTTACTATGTCTTATACAAGGCAAAGACAAATTATCTGAATAAGGGAGAGCATTAGCATGAGGTTGAAATGCTGAGTTCAAAAGACCAATCTCTGTGTCCT
Source organism: Nesogale talazaci (assembly GCA_004026705.1). NCBI lineage: Eukaryota > Metazoa > Chordata > Mammalia > Afrosoricida > Tenrecidae > Nesogale > Nesogale talazaci. The sequence goes on from PVJH01012213.1 coordinate 51,603, forward strand.
ATGGCTCACCCTCCTGACTCCCGCTTGGTATTCGGTGACCTACCCTTCCCTCCTCTAAACCTTCATATTGCATAGCAGTCCATCCCAATGGTTTCTGCAAAGAATGGCTCCAGGTTTCCCCAGTTTGAACAAGGTCTGGGTGAATGACCATAAATACATCCAAACAATCAAACAAAAGAGACAAATCACTGCCATCAAGTTGCATCTGACACTTAGTGTCCATAAAGGACAGAGTAAAGCTAGCCCAGGGGAGTTCCAAGGCTGTAAATCTTTTAAAAAATATTTTATTGGAAGCTCATACATCGCTTATCAGAATACACAAATACATATACTGTGCCAAGCACTTTCACTTGCCTGCTGTTATCATCATTCTCCAAATACCTGATTTTCCACTTGAGCCCTTGATATCAGTTCCTCATCCTTTCCACTCCCTTCCTGTCCCCCCTCCCAACAACCCTCAATACTTTATAAATTATTATTATCTTGTCATATCTTACACTGTCACATGTCTCCCTTTGCCCACTTTTTCGATGTCTGTCCTCCAGATAGGAGGCTATGTGTAGATCCATGTAATTGGCTCCCCCTCTCGACCTCACCTTCCCTCCACCCATCCTGCAACTCCACTCTCACTACTAGGCCTGGGATGTTCATCTGTCCTGGGTTCCCATATGTCCAGTTCCCGTCTCTACAAGGGTAAATCTTCCATTCTAGGTGGATTTGTAAGGAAGAATTGGGATTATGATAGTTGCCGCGAGGAAGCCTTCAGGTACGAGAGGAAAGATGGACTAGAGTAGAAATTCCTGATCTTTCTCCTTTGGAGAAGCTGATGCTTTTGATTTTGCTGACCTATTATGCTATCAGGGACCCAGTAAATATAGCTGTGTCCTTCAAATTCTCCTGGGGCCTAGTCATCACCTGAAGCAACCAAATTTTCTGACCCACTGCCCTCTTTTGCCCAAACCATTTTATTAGGAGATAATGCAGACAACATAATATTCCATAGTTCAATTTTATAAAAGTGTTGTGCAATTATTACCACAAATAATTAAAAAATTTTTCTTAAACTCCTTGATACAAGCTTCACCTTTCACACCCCTATTCCATTTGTTGTCTAGGTAGATTCACTTATCCTGGGTTTAAATATGTCAAAAAATGTAGAAAAATATGTAAGTCAAGTAAGTAAGTCAGTAAGTCAAGAATGCTACCAACAATGAAAAAACACAACAGAGATAAAACTCAATATGAAACAAAAACAAAAACAGCAGAGAATTACTAGACAGGAGTTTGCTAGTGTTTTATTGACTATGGTCAGTCGTTCCACGCTGAATAGTCATGAAAATAATTGAAATTGAGTGAAGATCACTTCATTTTTCAGATTCAGAACTTGTAAACAGATCAACAGGCAATTGTGCAGACAGAACAGAGGAAATTTGTGTGGTTCACACTCAGGAAAAGTGTGTGACAGGGATATGTCCTTTTACTGTATGTGTTCAATCTGTGTGCTGAACAAAGACTCAGAGATCCTGGTTTATGTGAAGAAGAATTTGGCATCACAGATGGAGGAAGGCTTATTGACAGCCTATGATGTACAGATTGCACAACCTTGATTGCTGAAAGCAAGGAGGGTTTGAAGCATTTCAGCTTGCAAAATTCTATCATACTACATACAGCTGTGATTTTATTCCCAGTACCATAATTTCTAATTTTCTTTCTTCTTTATTTCATAGTATCCTTATTGTCATTATTGTGGATTTAGTGCATCAAACTACTTATTTTGGATTCCATTTGCAGTATTTTATCAAAATGTTCATAGCCCATGGCACAGCTATATATTCTTGATGGTAATTTTTGAACATTGTAACTCTCAGAGATATTCTTTTTCTTTTTCTTTTTTTACACTAGTCTTTCTTTCTTTCTTTCTTCCATCCTTCTTTTTTTCTTTCTATACGTCCTCCTCAGTTATCGTTCTATCCTTAGGAAGATGTCCTGAAATTATTATGTTTATCTTCCTTATCAGATTTTTGTCTCTCTAAATCATGAACTCAGAAGTTTATCACTTTGAAGTTATTCTTCATTTGTTATAATAAAATTGAGTTCTTTAACATCACAGATAAGATTGAAAAGATATTTCTTCAAGGTCTGTCTTCTGAGCACTATATTTATAGAAAGCTGGATCTGCAATAGAAGTTATAATCCATTGTGAATCTTTATCTAAATTCGATAAGTTCTTTGTGGTCTCTAAAGTTTTCTCTGGTGCATAATATATTTGAAAGTGGATTGTGGATGCTCCACTGGTCAGTTCAGGGAAACTCAATCTCACTGTCTTCACTTGTCAGGATTTGCCCCTGATGACAGCTGAGGCAGTGAGATAGTGGGGCTGAGTGGTCTTGATCTATATTCCAACCAAAGACAGCATTTGCATGTTTATCAGCAAAATTTTACATGCACATGATATTGATAATATTGTTGCACATTTGTTGGATCATCTATTTTGAAATGGGTATAACTATGGATCTCTGCTACATAGCTGTCTTCCACATTTTCTGACATAGTTGAGTGAGAGCTTCTCATGGAAGCATTTCCGTTGGTGTTCCGTCAATTCCTGGAAGCTTGCTTTTTCCTTACCTCTTTCAATGTCCCTGAACTTCTTCCTTCAGCACCACTGGTTTTTACTCATATGCTGCCTCCTGAAAAAGTATAATGTTAACTAGTTTTCTTGGAGAGCAACTCCGGGTAAACCTTGACTTATAATCTTGAAAAATTATAGGGGTAAATATTGAATTGTGCAGGAAGCATATGTTAAGGGAAAATCCATATGCAGTATTACTAAGAAAACAGTATATATTACCTAGAGAAGCCAATGTCAAAAATTTATTGAAGGTAATTTTAATTAATATTAAAGCTTCTTTTAAAATTTGAGGTTTTAAGTGTAAAGATTAGAGCTGGACTTCAAGTATTTCATCATAATAGTCCATAAATATGGTCTGTGTGAATATAATTCCTTATGTGACATATTATTGTAATTTTGACCACTTTAACTGGGCAATAATCCATTTTGGTAGATTTTTTTGTTATAGGATATTGGGGGTGTATTTTAAGACTACTTTACTTTTAAGATACCTGTTCTAGATTGAAATTCTTCATACAGATGTCTACCCAAGTGTCTGTAACTTTCACTGAGTTATTGGATGGGACTATGCAAATAGGGCATGTGTAATAGAAAGAGAGGGGATTGGTCGGTTTTCATTTCCTGCCCATGGGTCAAAGATTGCAGCAAAGAAAAGAGAAGCCCCAGGAACCATGGACTAACACACACAAAATCCCTGAATTTATCTAGCCTTCCTTATCACACTATTATTCATAGTTAATCTATTACATATAACTGTTAAGAATATTTTTACTTAAAAAATAAGGTACTATTCAGTGATGCCACAAAAAAGGTACTATGAATGAAAATTAAAAGTAATGTAAAATTAAATTGAAAAAATTGGTTGGACTAGATTAGTGTTTATGGCTGATCTAGTACCTGATATCAAAAACACTTATTTTATATATTATAAAATTTATTTTTGGTTGTGACTATTAAATAAGAAATATTTAAATGTATGTCCATAATTAGAAATAATATAAGAATGAATCTGAAAATCTAAGATCTATAAAGATCTATAAAGATCTTTAAAGATCTTTAACCAAAGATCTATAAAGATATTAATGTTGCATCAGCTTTGAGAAGACTAAAACACTATAGATTCACTTAGTGGTCATTTACTGACTTTGAAAAAAATATATATAAAGTACACACACACACACACACATATATATATATACATATAAAGTATGTTTTGGTTCTCTGGAGAGATTTCACTATATTTGAGAGTAGGGGGTCACAAGTCTTGGGGTGTTCTGTCTTTATTGGCAACTGCTTTCCTCATCATGGCCAGCAAGTTGCTGAGCATCTCCTACTTCCACGTGGCGTGTTGCCCCCTCTCACTGAGGAGCTTGAACCCTTGCTCCCCTTTGGAGGCTTGAGCTTAACACCTCCCAGATCACACCCTTAAGAACTGGGTGTGTTTCTTGGGCACCCTGGTGGTAGCCATGTCTGATTTGCTCACTTTCCTCATCACCTTGTGGCCCTTGCTGAGGCCCAGGACAAGAGGGTAGTTGGTATCTATAACGAAACTGTGTCAGAGTTCCCAGGGCCTGATACTGGTCGCTCTTGTCTGCACAAGAGTTTACGTACCTGCACTACCAAGTATATTTTACTTCTAGAGTAGCTTTGAAAAGAGAAAAAAATGTGAAGAAAGTGCATTGTGCTTTCAAATGTCTACCTATAATCCCTAATTTCCTAGAGGATTCATTTCTATTCTCCATAGTTTGGTCTACATAAAGGAAAGTTTGATTTATTTGCCCTTTATTTCCTTTTCTTGCCTCATAGCATTGGGTCATACTCCTAATTGGAAACTGAATTGGTGATAGTGGATATCATTTTTTCAATGAAACATCTTATTTCTAAAAATTAATCACGTGGTTAAACACAGAACAAACAAGTAAAACAAGAGTATTTATAATTGAATCATAGCAACTCTAAGGTTCCCCACACTAAATAGCTACAGATTATTCTTGTAGATGTTTTTAACAAGTTGAAAATATTTTCCTCTATTTCAATCTTACTAAGTTTTATCATTATTTATGAATAGATCAATCTTATTCAGTTTTTATCATTACTTATCAATAGATGTAAGATCATTTATTAACGATCTAACCTGCATCTATTCATATGAGCACATGCTCTTTCTTTTATTGCCTGCCAATCTGAGGAATTCCAGCCATTGATGGAATTGTTCATCTTGCCTGGTATGCTTAAACTCACTGCCATCACGTTAATTTCAGCCAACAGCACTTCTATAGGAGAGAATGGAATTGCCTTCATTGAGCTTTCACATCGTTAAATATTGACCAGAGCAAACCGTCACACTTTTTTTTTTCTGATCTACTGCTGCATTCCAGCTGGCTGCCTTTCTCAGAGTAATGAAAAGCTTAACTACTGCACAACCAGGGCTCCTTGGTGTTGCAAACCTGGAATATGTTCTACTTGCTCTTGCTTTTTTTCCCCCTAAATATGTTTTTGAATTCAGTTTGGTAATATTTTGTTGATAATTTTTAAATGTCTTTTGTTACATACACCTATATAATGTTCCTTTCTTGTGATATATTTTTCTGAAATTACAGTAATACTGGCCTGATAGAAAGAATTAAAAAGTGCTTTGCTCTCCAAGCTTTTGAAGAAGTTTGAAAGGATGTTTGCATATTTATTTAAATGTGAAGTAGAATTCAAGAACAAAACAATACTGGTGCTTTCTGTTTGGAAATATTATTAATAATTCACTCAATTTTTTAAGATGGACTATTCAGATTATCTGCTTTATCTTATAATAATTTCATTCTATGAGGAATTTGTCCATCTTGTCTATGGAATCAATTTTGAACATAGACTTATATGCAGAATTGCCTTAAAGATATCTGGTCCTAAAAAACAGCAATACAGTCAGTTGAGTAAATCTCGATGACATCTATATATATATATAATTATACATTGCACATATAATTATAATAATAATACTATTATTTTTATGTTTATGGTATATATTGTTTTGTAACTATTTTTCTTATTGTTATATATTGTACTTTTCAAAAAGTCTGTTTTTTTCATAAAAATTAAATTGTAAAAAGAGAAGAATTAAATGGCAATGATTTTTTTTTGAATTTCAGTTGATCTGTTGACTTTTAGAATTTCCTTGTTTAGTCAAAGGTGTACTTTGGGTGTGTTGGGTATGTGTTATGCTGTAACATGCATGGTTGGCAGTTTGAAACCCCAGCTGCTCTTCAAGGGAAAGACTGGATTTTCATCTCCTACAAACAGCTACTGCACAGGAAATCCACAGGAGCTCCCTGGGCATCTGCATTGACCTGGTGGCAGTGACCATTTTTTGTTTAGTCAAAAATACTGAGACAGAAAGAATTGACACATCTGCTGCATTTACATATAATTGGCTACAGGATAATTATATATATGCATATACACATGGACACACATATTTGCACACATAGAACAAACTTTTCAAATTTTTGAAGCCCCCATATGGATGTATTTTGAATACTGTTTAGAACATTCCATCACCTTTTAATCCCTTATTTCCCAGGAACTCTTTAAACCTCACAGTATATAGATACACAAATATATGTCTGTGTGTGAGCATATTTTTTTGTTTTTATTTGTCTTTTTGTTGTTTGATAAAATTTTCATGGACTTTATTGTTTTGTTAAGCGATGCGCTTTATGGTGAGCTACAATGCCTGCTCTTTTATCTGCAATAAAGATAATTATTCAAACAGAAAGCAGTTTCTTATCATTTGAAAAAGAAGCTGCCACAGTTCATAAAAGTTCACAGTAATTTCTATACTAAGTCCATCGAGCAGAATACTCATTGTAATATCATGCTCTCCTCTCTTCTTAAATATCTGTAACTTGACATCACAATTTTTCATTTGACGCTCACTTTATGCATTTTGCACTTTAAATTGTGTGTATTTTAAATGTCCACTTATGTACTAATGCTATGCATAGCTTTTCCTAGGCTTATCTGACATGAAGAAGTAAAGAATCAACTACCTTGGCAATGAAATCTCACTTAACCACTGCGTTAATTCACACTAAGAGATTCACTAAAGGACAGGTGGCACTTGGGGATAGGGTTTCTAAAAGTGTAATCTTTATGACAGGAGATTGTCAGGTCAGCCTCCCCACCCATGGAGCCCCTGGGGGGTTTAAGTTCCTAACATTTCAATTAGTGTTTAACCTTTGCTCCACCAGCGACCGAGGATAGGGCAAAAATAATTCACATTAAAGTAATTTTGTATTTAGAATGCAGAAAATTGATAATGTATACTTTTTTATTTTTTACCCTAACTCTAACATAACTCTAACCCTTGTGAATATTTTTTTTAAAAACAAGGATTAATAAAAAGTGTTTAGTCAGAAGAGAAAATAAAATGATTGCTTAAAGTAAACTTAAAATTCATGCAATAAAAACAGAGCATCTGAGCAGCCATGTGACCAAATAATAATTTATATTTTTCTGACACTTGAGTTTGTGAAGGAAAGGACAGGCATTCCATAATGAAAATGGGTAAATTACATGATAAATACATAAATTGCAAAAAAAAATACATAAATTGCCCAGTAGAACAGACTTAAAATCTTTGAGGAGAATGCATAAAGTCTTGCCTAAAGAGAAGTTACTTAATAACTTGAACCACCTGATTTCTAAAGACAATACTAGAGACACAGCTTGTTGTGAATAGGGAGCCTTTGTTGTGATTTAGGAATCATTTACAACGATTCTATTATTATTCTATTATTGATCAGTTACTCTCAAAATATAGATAAAAATGAAATGGTGAATAGTCAAATTGCCAGTCATTCAGGATACAAATTTGGGAACACAATCAAAAATAAAATCCTTGACCCAAAAAATTGGGTAAAATATAATTGAGTGGTATTCTAAATAGCAATAATTACTCTGATTAGATAGTTGGATAAAGAATGAGGAAAACTCTAACTTAACTCTAACTTTATTTGACAGCATCTAGCAGTATATCCAGGAGTGCTGAAGATGTAACAAGAGCCTCTCCTTGTGTGTTGGTGGTGGTTGAACTACTTACCACAGGTCAGTCTTTGGAACCAAAGAGACCTTCCATGAGAGAAAGAGAAGGTTTTCTGCTCACCAAAGTGTTTTCTTGGAACCAGCAGGGATAGTTCTCCTCTGTCCCACATGGTCTTTGTGAGTCAGGACTGAGGTTGGTTTTGAAAATAGCAGTATATCAGCAAGGAAATACAGAAATGCAATCTGGATTAACAGGGAATGGAGAATAAGAAATATTACCAATGTCAGATGGATCACAATTGTAAGTAGAGAATACAAAAACAAGTTTGCTTGTGTTTTATTGTGTATGAAAATATATCCCACTATGTGTATCCTAACAAACTATGGAGAACATTGCAAAGAAAGGGAAATTCAGAACACCTAATTGTGCTGGTGTAAACTTGCACATAGACAAGTAGTCTTTCTAATAAATAAAAGAACATTGTGGGACTTATAATTAGCAGGGTATTAGCCTTGGTTGTATCCTTTCACCATATGTATACAATCTGTAAGCTCAGCAATTAATTCAAAAGGCTACACTGTATAAGAATAAGACATATGATTGGAAGGAGAATCACTAACAATATGTGCTATAGAGACTGTATCACTTTGCTTAATGTTCAGAACATTTCATGATTGTCGTAGTTGCACAATTTCATGTCAATCTGATAAACATGATCGATTTGGTGGAATCTGGCCTGTCAATGAGATCTCTTCCTCTACAGAGGCAGGGCAGCCTCTCTCTCTTTGCTTGCCTGCTACTAACACACTAAGAAAGTTGGAGAAACCACAGGAAGAGTCACCCTGAAGGCAAGCACAGCCCAGGAGATGCTTCCCTAGCCGTTGTATCCAAGGGACTTTCCTCCCACCAGCCCATGATTATCCTGCATTTAGCAATAGCACAGATGTTGTGTGAATTTGAACTGGAATTCATGGATTAATATTGGACATAATTGGACTAATTTTGAACCTATAAACCAGATCTGGACTGGGCTGGGATGTTTTACTTATGCATAATTACTTCTTGATATAAAGTTCTGTTTTACAATTCTCTCTTTTTTTGTTGTTTTTTGGGCATCACTGCCCTCTGGTGGTTGTGGGAACTACCCAGCGCTATTCCTGAAAGCCGCTGTTGGATTTGAACTGCCAAGCCTGTGGGCCACAGTCCGGCACTCAACCACTTATGCCACTGGGGCTCAACCCTACAATTCTCTCTTTTGCAATTTAATTTTTATGAAAAAATAGACTTATGATCATGGGGGTCGAAGGAGCAGACATCAAACATTAAAGAACAAGGATTATATCTGTAAGAATGAGGGAGAGCAGGGTGGGGACCCAAAGCCCACTTGTGGGCAATTGGACACCCTCTTATAGGGGAGTCACTGGGGAGAGATGGAAAAATCAAGGGGCAGTGAGGTAGCAATGAAGCGTAAAACCTTCCTCTATTTCCTGAAGTTTTTCCCCCCAACCATCACAGCCCCAAATCTGCCCTGCAATTCCAGTTGGACTGGAGGAGGTGCACTGGTGGAGGTGGAAACTGGAAACAAGGGAACATGGGGTGGATGGACCCCTCAGGATCAGTGGTGGGAGTGAAGTTGTTGCATGGGTGGAAGGAGGATGGAATGGAGAGAGGAAGCCAGCTGTGAGGATCTGCAGACTGTCTCCTATCTGGAGGGAAGATGTAGGGAGGAGTGGACAGGGGGAGATGTCGGGCAGTGTAAGATATGACAAAACAATAATCATTGCAGAGTAATGAGGACTTGGGAGGAGGGGGGAAAGGTTGGAGGTGAAAGGAAGGGGGACCCATATCAAGGGCCCAAGTGGAGGGAAAGATGTTGGAAGAATGTCAATGAGGACAGGCAAGTGGGGGTGCTTGGCACAGTGTATGTAGCTATGTATTGAACTAAGTATGATGGAAAGCGATGTATGAGCGCCCAGTAAAATGATAAATTAAAAGATAAAAATAAAAGAACATCAAAGATCTCATGAAGTCTAGAGAAATGCAATTGCTGTCTGCTGAAATACTTCTTTCATAACTGATACCATCTAAAGTACATTCTGGAACTCTATCACAATTGAATATTTTATAAAAGAGTGATTGAACCATTACCACAAACTATTCTTTTGCTAAAAGTTCAAAATTTTGGACTTATTCATTGATGCTAAAATGTGATTGGTATGTAATTGATTTCTATGTAACCCTATATCTGTATAATGTGACAATTGTACCTTGGTAAATTGTATTTCTAACATGTTTGTAGGAAGTAAGGCAATCATTTTACAACAACTGGCTTATGTCATGTCACTGGTCACTATTCAAGGGAAATGGTATTCAGATAAAGGTCTACAAGTAATCAAGGGTTTTCAAAGGAAATTAAGCCAAGAATTAGAAATTCATAAACGCTTTCTTGGAATGCTTATTGCAGGAACTATTGCCGCCATAGCTAGTATAGCCACTATTACTACCATACCCACTGATTTCTCTATTAAGCATTGGATTATTTCTTTTATTGTGTTATTCATTAGAATTGTTCTTCTTTGTATCTTCCTTCCATGCTTAGTACAAGTAGGCCCCCCTTAGCCAACAATCTCCAAGCTCAAATACTTCTGAATAGGCTTGAAGGCCTACATGCAGCTGGTTTATAATATTCTTCCCCATAAATTAAAGCAGGCTGGTAGACAAAGAACAAAGAGGGATAAGTTCATTAATTATGTTTTTCAGCCTAAGACAGAACCTATTTGTTTGGAGGGGTAGGTTTGATTACAGGTAAGACATTCATAAGTTAATGACAACCTAAGACAGGCACAATTTTTGCTCATATATAATAAAAAAGGGGGAGATGCTGGAGACGCTTCAGCTGCCCTATACCATGAAGTAGAGTTTCCATCTATCTGGCTTGGAGATTCTGTTGATAAGAAGAGTTGCCTGTGACCACAGGCCATGAGTTTCCTTTTATAAACTGAGCCATCAACATTCTACACATAAGAATGTGAGGAAATATGTTTATTCATACCATGAAAATGAACTTCTCATTGTCTGGAGAAGATATAAACTTGGGCTAAAGTAAACTCTGGGTGCAGTGCAGCTCAGAGGAGCAATGACTGTTGCCCTCCTGATCCCCCCTAAAAAAATTATAAAATGCCTACAAGATCAACGCCTTCTGAACTATTAACTGATTATGTATGTAGCCCACATTTCTTGAAAGAGGAAGAGAATTGTAATTTATCGAGACCAGGGCATATAATTGTATGTCAGGATAACTAGATTTCTAATTAAGAAGCTCTCTTGGGCTGTTAACTGGAAGTTTAACAATCTAAAACCACTAACTGTTCCAAAATATATAAATAAAAGTAAGGCTTCCTTTCCACTGTTGAGTCTTAGAGGAGCAGCTCTGTTCAACCATTTAGGGCACTATGAGTCAGAATTAACTCAATGGCAGTGAATTTATTGGGTTTGTTTGTTTGATTCAGTCTTCTACATGTATCATGCATCTATCATATTGTCATACTGTTGCTATTTCAAAGTTGAGAACTCTTTGTATTTCACATAAATTCAGGATCGTGTAGCAAAGTTTCAGTGGAGCTTCCAGAACCAGAGAGACTAAAGAGCAGTTTCCCATGTCAAACTTTATTAATATCAGAGAAATAGCTAATAGAGTGCCAGAACTTGAGACCTTTGTGTTTGAAGAATGCAAAATAGACTTTGGGAAGAGTTGTCCCTCAAAGTACAGGTGACTTTAGTGATATAAATGGAATAAAGCTTTTGTGAACTTACTTTGCTGATGCACCATGTTGCAAAATGGGCAGTGACCCTAAAGGGTACGGTTGCAGATCTATTAATAATCAGAATTTTACATACAAGTTATAAAACTTTTTAATCACCAAATTAAACTAGAATTCTTGAAGACAGTGAGAAGGCAGTAGGTTAAAGTGTCCTAGTATTGCTTATTTTGAAACAGACATATATATGCCATATTATGCCAAGAATGATAAATTGAAGATGAAATGCATCATGCTCATTGTTAAAAGGAACATTAAGAATATATCTTGAAGTATAACAATGCCACTAAAAGAATAATAGCATCTGTAAATCTAGAAGGATGATCCTGGAACTCTGGTGGCAGAGTGGTTTCACAACAGGCTGCTGAACACAAGGTGAACAGTTAGAAACTACCAGTTACTGCTCAAAAGAAGGATAAGGACCTCTATTTCCATAAAGAGTTACAGTCTTGGAAATACACAATGACTCTACTACCCTGTCTTTTTAGTTGTCTGAGTCAGAATTGACAGGATAATAGGGAGTTTGGTTTGGACTATAAGAAGCCAGTTAATATGACTATTGTACAAATGTTCTCACCAAGAACTGATGGTAAATATATGGAAGAGCATTGGCAACACCTATAGCCTGAAATGATCAAAAATTCAAATGAAATATGAATGTATATTTATGCTAATTGAAATTTGAAACCAATAAATGATTCATAGTTGAAACATATGACCATGATTATACAGTTGTAAACAATGCTTGACATCATGATAGAGTTTTGCAAGATCAACAAATTATTCATCACACATATCTTTTTCCAACATTAATTTCTACTGTGTACTATATAACCACACGAGACAGAAAACATAGAATCAGATAGACTATGTATATAGAAAAGATAATTGCACAGTTTTATATAATCCATCAGAGAAATCCCGGACAGATAAATTGATTATATGCAAATTCAAGTTCATGATGAAAAAGATAAAACAAACTTGTGAATGTTAGAATACAATCTGTTAAATCCTAGCCTAATCTAGAGATGATCTCAAGAGTAAATTAGATGCAATGTACAGTAAGGATTAAAAGTCAGACAAATTGTGGGGTGACACCTAAGAAAAAATAAATTAATAAATCAAAATGTCATTAAAACACAAGAAAGTAACAAAGCAACCAAAGTGGATCTCAGAAGAGACTCTGAAACTTTGTCTTAAATGGATGTATTAGAGAATATTAAGTAAAAGTGTAGTTCTAGAAGACAAAATAAATCATTAAAATAAAAGTTGCAAAGAACTGTATTTAGAAAATCAAAAGAGAGGAAGACACCTCGAATTTCTCAAGCTAACAGACATGAAGAAAAAAATTCCAGTCATTAATATGAAGGATTAATATTTCTATTGAAAATATTTAAAAATATGGAAGCATCCAAAGAAGATGGAAGGAATATACAGAGTCACTGTACCAAAAATATGTGACCAAAGTTCAATCATTTCCCAAAATTCAAACTCCTTGTCCATGAATCAATTCTGATGTGTAACGAGCTGTAGGGTAGGAGAGACCCTTCCTTCTTGGCTTCCTAGATTGTGACTCTTTATCAGATCAGAAAGTCTGCTCTGTCTCCTTCAGAGTGGCTGGTAGACTTTGATTTTGAGTTGGTGACCATGTGAAAATGTGTAACCACTGCAACTCTAGGCCTCCCTCAAACATGTCAGGAACTGTCATGCTATAATTAACTGAATGTATTGAACAAAATAGTCCAACTTTCTGTGAATTAAGTTTTTGATAACCAAACAAAGTTACTTCAATTGGTGGAACACAAACTGAAAAGTTTCAACAAACAGATGCAATATGGAATTACCCACATAATTATGTTAAGGAATTTGGTATACACTTACCTGGCCATGTAGCTAAAAGAGATTCACATTTGGGTTCATTCTGAAGAAAAAGTAATCAAATAGAATGCTGAAAATCATGAAACAAAATTATTAATAATATGAAGTACACTTGTTGCTGAAGTGCTGCTGTAACTCATTGAGTAAACTAAAATAAATTCAAGTCAAATTCAGAAAAGGGCATGGAATAAAATATATTTATGGTGTCTGATGAATCTTGGCTTATATCAGATAATTCCAGGAAAAAATAAATTACATGGATTCCAATTTGTATTTTCAAAAATGATGGTGGACATGTTTGACCTTCTGTCAAACTCCACAAGGGAGAAAGAGAAACAAACTCAAATTCAGCTAGCTTATAAACTCCACGGGGAAAGGGAAAGT